>VZRV01023440.1:351331-429841 GCA_013398115.1 Falcunculus frontatus | reverse complement strand
GTCCGCGGAGGCTGCGGCAGCGCCGCGGGCAGCGGGCAGGGAGGGCAGCGGGCAGGAAGGAGAGCGGACAGCAGGCAGTGGGGGAAGCGGCCGCTGTACTGAGCCCAGCGGCGCGGCCGCAGCGGAGAGCGGGGATATGGGAGTGTGTGTGCTCGCCCGGGCAGCGCCTGGACCAGGGAAAGAAGGCAGTCCCGTCTGGAAACTAAAGCGAGAAAAAGATACTAAAAAATAACATAAACTCGGCTTGTTCTTCGTCTTTGGACAGATGGAGAGCGACTTTTTACACGGGCCGATAGTCGTCGAACAAGTGGAGCAGTTTTAAACTAAAAGAGGAGAGATTTAAATTAGATGCTAAGGAAGAAATTCTTTACGCCGAGGGTGGTGAGGCACTGGAACAGGTTGCCCAGAGAAGCTGTGGATGCCCCATCCCTGGAAGTGTTCAAGGCCAGATTGGATGGGGCCATGAGCAACCTGATCTAGTGAGCGGCATCCCTGCTCTTGACCAGGGGGGCTGGAACTAAGATGATCTTTAAGGTTGCTTCCAACCCAAACCATTCTGGGATTCTATGTTGTGGCATTGAGTGTCAGCAGGCAAATAGAGAATTAACAGCTGTGTTGGCATTGCTGAGCCTTGGTGAATATTGAGCTGGTTGTGCCTCCACGAAATGAAAGTCATGTTTTTGAAGAGTTTGTAAGCATTTGATTGGTAGAAAGAGTGTCCTGCTGAATTAGAGCAGCAACTGTGATTTGCTGCTGGCTAAGAACTCAAAGGTCCTCTGTGGCAGAAAATTATGTGTTTTCATTTTATAGTTTCCAGTCACTATCGGCAAGACTGTAAGGCTGCCACAGAAATAGACAGGAAATTATCAGAACTCAGGAAACTTTAGACAGCACGAGACCAGTTACACATTTATTTAACATGTTTGACTGTCAAAAGGATTGCTAACCTCCCCAGCATCTCTTACACTGTCTGTCTGCAACATCTCAAATGGAATTTTAGATGTCCATCTTTAGCCTTAAGGTGCTAAACGTTCTGGATCCAGGCTACTGCTGAGAGCTCAAGTACTGGGACTCTTGTAGGCAGCTGCATTTGTCAAGCACAGTGGAGCTGCCCTTCACAGAGGTAAAGTCTGTGTGGGAGCTGGAACTCCCTAAATCACCGGGCTTGAAGACCACCTTAAGTGGCTCCATGCTCCGTGCAAGCGCAATGTACGGACATTTGATCTCAGCTTAGGCACTAAAAACAGAGGACAGCAAAACATTTTCCTTCAGTCAAAACAAAAATTACTCTTCCCTTTTCCTTTTCCGACTCCATGAGACAAACTCCATGTCCAACCAAAGCAAAGAAGCAAAAACCCTGTAATTAGAATCCCCATCTAAAATCAACTTAATGCCAGAGTCTTTTGTAAAATGGCATTTTTCAAAAGCAAATAATAAGTGAAACGTACAGAACATATTGTCTAGCAACTCTTGGGATGTTCTCGGGTGTTGAGAGGATGAGGGCAGTGGCAGAAGCTGAATAGAATAGAATAGAATAGAATAGAATAGAATAGAATAGAATAGAATAGAATAGAATAGAATAGAATGGAACAGGATAGAACAGGATAGAAGCAAAAGACCAACTTTCTCTGGGGTTGTAAACAAATCATATTAATTCCTTTGTCCCGTGTTCTCCATCCTTAAAATATAAATAGTGCAATACTGTTTGTCTGAATTAGAGCTTTATCTCATTCTTGGTAAAGTCAGTGGCAGCAGAATCAGGCTCTGCTTTATTCAGTGAAACCCTTGGAAATATATTTTGATTTTAATAACCATTTTATCCTACAAATGACATTAGCACAATAATCATATGTGACCTGAAGAGTGAAGCATTACAGTACTAACAAAAGGCCTGTCTTTATTTATTATTCACTAATCTCTAGGGTTTTGAAACCACTCAGTATGTACCGCCCTTATAAATTGTTTATATCTTTGCCATTCATTTCTAGCACAAATAGAACAGACAATGCAGTGTATACAGTTCAGAGCAAACATGTATAATTTAAGAAGGAAATCAAACTACCCAAGTCCTTTACTAAATTCTCATCAATGTGCACTGTTCTGAGCACTGCTTGGTGTTAACGGTGCCTGTAAACTCAATCCTGTTTAAGTTAGTTTGACTGGACATGCATGGCAGATGCTTTTAGTTGATTCACATCTGCTCTAATTTTATTCATTTCAACAGAAATATTGACTCATTTGGATTTCAGTCAGATTTTGACACTGATTTATGCGGAGGTTGAATTTCATAGACTGATTATAATTTTAGTTTTAGTGGATCAGTAGTCTTCTCATGAGTGAGTCTGAAGTCCCTATAAAATTCTACCTTTAAGTTTTGGTTTTTTGTCTCTCTGATGTCACAGTTTCCGCTTATGTTATTTCTTCCTCTTATGCTTTTGGAATTACTGACCTAGTCCTATACCATTTTTCATACCATTACAGCCACTGCATTTCCTTTGGGCTGCTGATAGGGTAAATGATGACTCTACTCTTATAGTGTTCAGGTTTTCATTATACCTGATAACTTTTTTTTTTTTTTATTAAAGCACACGTATAACAGCAGAATTAAAAGTTTTCTGGAGCATCTGGTACCTCTATAATATTTTATTTTGTTAGACATCAGAAACATCCAGTAAGTCTTAAAGGCTCCTCAAAGACAAATGTGCCCAGTAAACCTCCTGGTTAAGAAGTACTCCAGCCTGTTTAAGGAGAAGTATTCCAGCTGTGTGTGGGATGTGGAATGAGGGGTGTGAGAGAAGCAGCAATATAGAAAAGATACCAAATTGGCTCCTTCCCTCCTAGCATTATTTTGGGGGAAGAGCCCCTTCCAAAGTTGTGGGAAAACATTGAACTGATTTCAGTATATTTCTATATTGAGTTATGTTTTCTGGTACAAAGATGTTAGCAATTTATAAGCCTAATTCAATTCAACCACATATAGTTAAACATATCTTTTAAACTTGCATTTTACTACATAAAATCTGATTATCACTGCATTTAAGATTAGTGTTGCAATTAGTGATTAAGAAGGAACAAGTAAGAGCATTTCTGTGGGATTCCTGATTGCCTCAAGTGTGTTACAAACCACAAGTCTGAGATCTAATGACAAGCCTTCCAAGAAGTGCCATAATTATTGATAAATACATCAGAAGAAGTACAGTATTACTATGGTAAAATAGAGTATTTATTTTACTTTATCTTGAATAAAGGACATAGCAGGTATTGATACTCAATTGAAATGCCTTGGTTTTGTGGGCAGAGTTCCAGTGGCAGATGGGAGCCTTCCCAGATGATCCATTTAGGACCATCACTTCTGAAAGAGAATATCAAATAGTATCTTTTGGCATGGCTGGCAACTGTGGCCAACTTTTACAGAATATAGAGATGCAGGTACCCATTGCCCTCTCAATCTAGCAAAAAGCTCTCTGCTACAACCTGTGGTTGTACAGAGGAAGACTGTGCTGTGAAATTTCCCCATCAGTGAAATTCAACTGATTCAGATGACAAACTTTGTAAGACTCTAGTCAGTGTGATGCTTTGAGACAGATGCTTTTCAGTGGGGAAACAGTCACATTTCGAAGTGAAAGCCCTGGTGTGAGTATTGATTTTTAGTCACAGGAAAACTAAGAAAGGCACATGACTAACAGACTGCCGCTTCACCCAAGATTTTAAATTGCAGGAGATACAGGGCAAGTTAAGGAGATCCTTTTAACTTTTAGCAATATACACTTTTTATTGTTTTGCTGCTTAGTAAGGAAAACGCCTTACATCCTGAACTTCCTGTGCGGGATAGTGGATTACAGTGTGAAAGACTCTATGAATATTAGATAGTGACCTTTCTTGCAGAAGTACAGAACATCTGGTACTCACATTTTACTGAAAGCTGTGATCATTCTGTGTCACTATAGATCAGACCTAGCATGATCATTCTGTTCTCAGCACAGAGCAGGAGAGGGGCCTTGGCACTGCTCTCCCTTGTGTCACTGTAAGACAGCAGAAACTCTGGGTCCAGCTTAAATAAAGCAACAGTCAAGCTGGAAAGTGGATGACTGGGGTTTATATCACTCAAATCTCCAGTTACCCTTTCAAAGGGCTGGTTCTTGCAAACTCTTGCAAGGAGAACCTGCAAGGTTCTGCTCAGCAGCTTTTCATGAACAAAACTCTCCTGCAGTCAGGACAACCTTACAAGAAAGTAGCTAACATGTAACAGCAGTTTCTACACTTATGAAGGAATACCTCACGAGGCAAAGCGGTGTTTGATAGGAAAGCTGACAGGTGGATGAGATTTTCCCGTCTGGTTAGCTTAGTGCCTATTGGGGACTGCCGTGTTGAAGTATCACAAATCAGAGCTGATAAACACTGGCAGAGAAAAGAGACTTGGGGGAAAAAAAATGCCTCCTGCAGTCTCTAAACCAAGTATTTGACACATTTGACCAACGTCTTCCTCAGATTCTTTTGAGCTTTCATAGAAGTATGAGTTCTTTGGTTATGATGTTTTGTGTACGTCTCCATGCATTTTGTGCTTTTCTTTTTATATGGAAAAATGCCAATATAATCCAGCAATGAGAAAGATTACCTTCCATATATTTTTAGTCTGATCACAACTTTATTTTCAAAAGAAAACCTAATTTAAAATTTATTAACTAAGCATAATTTTCTAAAAATAAAAGAGGAAAGAAGGTTTTAACTCAGATTATATTCCAGCACATCTTTTTACCAGAGTTTTTTATACTGTGTTGCACAGCATATGAACATTTGCTTTCACTGACTTCTTGTGTAAGGCTTAAAATAATAATGAAACAATTCTTCTTTAGTACAAGCCAAAGCACAGGCTGAGCTATAGTACTAATATGACACTGCTAAAAATTATTAATACCGTAAGTCTTTCATTACAGTCCTTATCATATTAGTTCAGGGACAGCATTCCAGCTTCTGCCAGCTCACTGTGTACATAATGTCTGCAAGTTATGAGAGTGTCATGAATATGTAGATATTTCTTAATTGACTTCTCACCAACATTAAGCCATGGCCTCTGAGCTGAAGTGACAACCTTTTAGTGCCAGAAGCCACCTCTGAGGGGAGAACACTGCTCAGAGCAAAGGAGGACAATGCACTGGAGAAGCCCTGTGATATGCCAGGTAGACTCCAAGACGTGTGTCAGTTCTTCTAAGCCACCTACCAACAGCCTCCAATCTCATTCAGTTTTCTGAGGTGGAAATGGTTAGAGAGTGGATATAGTGCAGCAATACAGAGACTTTTTCCTCTGATTGCAGCAGCTCCAATGATTTCCCAGCCTTTCTTAGTTCCTCTGAAAGAAACAGTTGTATGTATTTTTCCTTGTCAGTTGAACTGCTTAGCTCTGGTCTGAAAAACATACAGTATGTTGTAGCTTAACCTGAGCTCTTTGGCTGTGCGGGATGGACATTTGCTTCCTTGACAATAAATTATTATATGAATTTTCCAGGGATCAGATTCTGTCATCTTCCCTCAGTCTATACTCAGATAAAAATTCCTAATGAAGTTGTTAGCTTTAATTCCCGAATGCTAGCTTATTCCTTGCTCGCCAAATTCTTAAATAACCCAAAAAGTTTTTTACTGAATGCAGGATAATTACTATATATTCTGGGATTTGGGCCACACTGTATCTTTTATTTAGACAAGTGAATTGACCAACTCCCAATGGGATTTAACACATTTTTATGTCTGTGATGAAATGAAGATAGTGAAACCAAACAACTTAGTGCCTAAGCTACTTTTCTGGCTGTATGCTTCAGAAATCTTGCAGCTGATAGGAGCTTTATTGTTCATGTTGTCACTCTGATCACTCAACTCCCATTCTGAGATAAGAGACAATAGTGTTTTCTCTGCAGAGGCCCTGGTTTCGCTTGGCAGAGCTGAACAAATGGTTGGAGCCAACCTGTTCTGAGGTTCATCCAAATACAGATTTTCTTGAGTTTGTAAAAGCATTCAGTCAGATCAAAACCATACTTCTGTCTTGTTCAACTTTCACATGTAGTGAAAAAAGAGTATTATTCATTAGAAAGAGTGGGATTTGCTTGCTCTAACTTTGCTGTCTCAAAATCAGACATCCAGTCTAGGCCTCTTTTTTTTTTTTCTTCCTGAGATATCGACATTTCCAGGGTATGTAAGTGAAAGGCAGAGGTGTCTAAAACAAGTGAGACAAATTGTGTTCTGTTTCTCTTTCAACTAAAAATTCAGGCTAGAGTAAGAAGCTCAGAAATAGATGTTTAAATTTTATCTGCTTAAAAGTAGATTATAGAGAATGCTGAGTGTGCAGCCACAGTAGTTACATTGCAGATGTGACTTTAAACCATACTCTTAAAATAATCAGCAATGTTCTTTGAGACCACTGTTAAATCTAAAAAGCCTAAATATAGGACACTAGCACCTCGCTTCTCGCAAATTATCAATCAAGAAATATTTACAGATGCTACATCACAATCGTTTTATACAATAATTACATCTGACAGAGAAAAAAAAGGTAACCTATCCCTAACAGAGTTTCAGAAAGTAAAATTCATTATATACAATTCTTTTTTTAAGTATTAGCTTTATTCACCAGACACCACTTTTTCTAAATACTTACACAGTGTAGCTCAGATAGTGAAGAAAATAATTTGCAGGAAGTTGATGTTTGAAGTTTTTACCCACAATAAGATAGCACTTTCCTTTGACAAATTTGAGATTATATTTCTTTAAGCAGCACTGAAATATCGAATGTAGAGTTTGACAATTTCTCTATTCCTAGTTCTGCACATCTCTAGGACTCCACATAATAACCATTTGGTTCAAGAAATCAAAAACTCAGCAAACAGTTCAATAAAAGTCAAAAGGCATTTCCTTCAGCACAGAATAAAATTATCTAGTGTTTTAGTTCTTCATACAGTGACTTTCTTCAGAGAAAAAAAAATTATTTGTTCTGTTGAAAAATAAAAATGCATAATTTATGGGAAAATGAGCAACCTCTATGCATGGGTAAAACTTTTTTCTCTTTATTTATGGTAATATGGGATTGTGAAGGAAATAGCAATTAATACAAATTTCTATTTCAAATTTTATTTTAGTAAAGTACCATCTAATGTGACACTGTCAACAGTATAACCAACATGTCAGTGTTTTTCCCATTCCTTAGGGATATAAAAAGCTCAATTTCAATTGTCTACCCAATGAACAAGAGCATAGAACTGCTATCTGGAATAGCTTTTGCATGGTAGATTGCTCTTCTGGTATATCTCTTCAAAAACTGATATGTGCATAAATAGTGCCTCTATGTATAGAACATGGATTGTAAATAAATTAACCGAGAAGATCTTAAAGCAGGGCAAAATATAACAATCCGAGGAGCCCTACAGTACCTGAATACATTCTGATCTGAATTGTGTGCATCTGCTGTGGCAACTGAGCCAGAAGCGGTTGAAGCTAAGGAGCCAAAGAGCTCCACTGCAACTGAGCCCTCTTTGGTGGGCCAGCTCTGAGGTCTGAGATCACCTAGTCAGGGTGAGAAGCCTCCCCCATCAGGTTTTGCAGTTCTATGCAGATTTGGTCTGTTTGGTTGGCCCATTGCCTTATGCCCCTGTTACCCCTTAAAAGGTTGTAACCCTGCCTTCCCTCCGCCCCTGTACCCTCAGACCATTGGTTACTGGTGCTCTGCCCAGCCCCTCTCTGCTCCCCTATATAAGTTTGTCACAGCCCTAGTTCGGCGTTCGTCGGCCATGGAAACATTTGTTGAAGTAAGATAAGCTCTTCGGAACTCTACACGAGGAATCCCTCCTGACTCTGTGTCTCTGGTAACACATGAGCTATCCAGCTCTGTGTGAGTGTGTGCTTTCGTGCCTCCATCAGCACGGGTGTGAATGTCGGCCTGCTGGTGTGCTACATGGCACCGCCGGGGTGATCCCCTGCCAGGGACGCTTTCGGGATAATGTGGCGACATCACCACCGACCGACCCTGTCATGGGTTGAACCTGAGTTGATGGACAGATCTTTCAACCAGTAGCACTTATTGAAATTTACATATTTAAGCCCTGTGGAGACACAGGAAGTGCCCTTTTTGGTTTGAGCCTTCCTGCAGGGAGGCGGGGAATATGGGCACCGGACTCTGTTCTTTGGAGCAGCCCCGGGCCTCCCCTCCCCTGGCGCCCGGGCACAGGCCCCGGGTGCCTGCAGGAGAACCCCTCAGAGCTGCGGGCAGCTGAGGAACAACCATAATGGCTGCATAGCTGAGGCCACCTGAAGCGGCTGCTGAGGGACCCCCCCCCTCCACGTGGCCCGTGCAGATCCAGCAGGAGATGATAGAACTTTCTGCAACCAACCCAGCCTATATTGAACTGCAAAACAACGTCAAGCAGCCAGCAGCGTAAAGGGAGTGAGACTTTCTCCATTGTAAAGCCCGAACAACAAAAACTACTCGTCAATGTGGCATCTTCAGGGTCAGAGAGAAAGAGAAAGTGAGTGAAGCTGAAGATGGCGGCGGGGAAGAGAGGGCGGAGTTGCGCCTTCCACGCGTAGCTTAAACCTGCTTTTTGCAGACCATGGTAAAACTGTAATCACAAACTCTTTTTCTCTTTAATCCATTTAAAGACGGGGGGATGAGAATTCTGTGTGCAGCCTGTGAGAGAAACAAAAGTGGCCACACCAGGTTACCCAGGAGCTGTGAGAGGTTGTGAGAGACTTTGAAAATTTCTGTGAAGAAGAGAGCTGTTGTTTTTAGGTTGGAATTTATCTATCCTTAAATGAGACCCCATGTGTGGCCCATGGTTACAGTGTGGAAGAGACTGTGATTTCTTTCCATGGGAGAGATGTTTTTTACGGCAGCAGATATTCCAGGCGGGGCTCTTGCTGGTGCAGTTTGGGAGCCACGAGAAGCAAAAGAGACCTCTATTTCCTTAAATAGTAGAAAGGCTTTTAAGAACTGTGAATGCTGACCAAGAATCATCCTTTGTTATCCTTTGTGTGAGTTGGGTGAGAGGAGGGGTGCTGGAGAAAAGGGGGTTTTGTTTTAATTTATTATTATTTCTTTTTATTCTTAATTCTCTTAGTAGTAAACTTTTTCATATTCTTTAAGTTTTGAGCCTGCTTTGCATTCCTCCAAAATCTCCTATCTCACAGAAGGTAAGAAATGCAAACTAAACCACTACAGAGCCTCACAGCCTTATGCATCATGCTGCAAAGACAGAAAAATTGAAATGTCCTGTCGTATTGTCTGCATATTATTCAAGGTAGTTGTCTACATAAGGTCGTTGAAAATAAAATATTTTTCTTGACTTAATCCTTCATTTGATAATATGCGATATGTATATCTTTTTAAAATATTAAGCAGTGATCAACACAGGAGAAGAGATACTTACTAAGTGAACTATTGGAAAGAAACAATTTTTCCCCCATACAGTATTAACTCAGGTCTCATTCTGATCAGACTGAAAGGATTAACTCTACTCTTTTACTGAGTGAAAGATGAAAGATCAGCTTTTGAAAAAACATGGTCACCACTGTGTTAAATACAAATTCTTTTGATGTTGAAACCGTTGTGTGGATGCATTAAGATTCTTAAATGTTAAAATGTTTGATATGTATGCCATATATATACATCCAGCATATCTGTTACTAATTTTTAGGAATGAATTTCCTCCTCAGACCTGGATTGCCATGCTTGACCTTCTGCAACAGTAACATCCATCTCTTACCTTTCAGCACAACCTGATACTAGCCTTTATAAACATAAACACAGTTGTTTCCACATAAAATAGTGTAATGAATATTGATTTTTTGGGGTTTTTTTTCAAAGACATAAAATTATCTTTGTTTTTTCTTCACAATAGTCTATTGATTTTTATTTAGTTATTAGACATTCATCCATTACCTTCTGGTTTTATGATTATAGCTTTATTGTCACCAAAAGCATAACCAGATTAAAATCTGACCTGTGTGATATGGACTGATATTTTTAAGTGTGTGTGTGTGTGTGTGTGTGTGTCTGCGTGCACATGTGTGTCTTGGAAAATGGAACACAAAAAAAAATTGAAAATGTGCTATTGAGTGTTGCTAGTTCCAGTGCAGGTCAATCATTACTATGGGTCAATGGAAATAATAATAGTTATTACAGGTCACTGAACTTTGTAACATCAATGGCTTTGCACTCTTCAAAAGCTATTTTTAGAATTTATAAAAGGAGTTCAAGTTCATGAACTTTTTTTCTTCAATAATTTGTACCCATAGTAAGTTTCAAGGTTATTGTAATTTTAAAGTGAAAGCTACAGGGAGACCTGTACAGAATCAAGACCTCCCACCCACTTAGAATGGATGTTTTTTCTCCCTTTACTGTACTTGAGAAGAAGTCCATGGCAGACAGTAGGATGCAAAATAGTTTGTTGGTTGATCAGGGAGTCACTTAAAATTATCGTGGTCTCTGTGAAGTATCTAAAGCTCACTTGAGAGAAATATCACACAGCTTTACTCACGAAATATGTCTTACAACTGTCTTGGTTTGCTTAAAGCCACAGATTGCCATGACTGGATATTGAAGTATCAAAAGAGCCTTTGACTCAGCAAAGGGCCTTTAACTTTACCTGAGGGATCAAGGAATAGGAAATTTTTTTTTTTAAGACTCCGTTAATGGCAGATGAGCTGCCAATCCATTTTTGTAAAATGGGCTGATGTTTGAGCTTTGCTAGGGAATGTTCTTTCAGGACTTTCTTCTGAGAAAACTATTTAAACCAAGAGAAACTTCATAGGAGTGTAATGAGGATGTATGAGGCAGAGTGCTTAGGAGTTAGCAAGGTCTTAACTGTTATTGTTTAGTTGTGTTTGGCTGGTTCCTCATTATATGTAGAATGTAGGTGATTTGCTTCTCAGTGCACTTGTCAGATTAGATTCCTTTCTAGATTTCCTATCTTTCCACTGGTAGCCCGTGTATTCTTCACATGTGGTCTGCGCAGACACCCAATTATTACATTTCTTGATGAAGACCTAAGCAACTATGGTGAGTTTACCTTGTCTAGATGCCAGGTGCCTACCAAAACTGCTCTATCTCTCTCCTCCTCGGCTGGACAGGGAAGAAAGGATAGCAAAAGGTTTTTGGGTCAAGATAAAGACAGGGAGAGATAACACACCAGTTGCCATCATAGGCAAAACAGATTCAACTTGGGGAAAATTAATTACCAATCAAATCAGACTATGGTAACGAAAAATAGAAGTTAAATCTTAAAACATCTTCCCCCCACCCCTTTCTTCTTCCTGGGCTCACCTTCACTCCTGAATTCTCTACTTGCTTCCCTCCAGCAGCCCAGGGCATGGGAAATGGGGGCTGTAGTCAGTTCATCTCATGGTGTCTCTGCCATTCCTTCTTTCTCAGAGGGAAGACTCCTCACACACTTCTACTGCTCCATCATGGGGGTCCCTTCCACAGGAGACAGTCCTCCATGAACTTCTCCAGTGTGAGTCCCTCCCACAGGCTGCTGTTATTCCTAAACTGCTCCAGAGTGGGTCCCTTCTACAGGCTTCAGGGAAACAGCCTGATCCACTATGGTCTGCACCAGGGGTTGGAGGAGAATCTCTGCTCCAGAGCCTGGAGCACCTCCTCCCCATTCTTCTGCAGTAACCTTGGTTTCTGCAGTAACCAGTTTCTCCTGCGCATTCTACTGGCTGAAGTTGTTGGGTAGGTTTTTTCCCTTCTTGTTAAATCTGGTATCCCAGAGGTACTACCAGCATCACTGATGGGCTCAGCCTTGGCCAACAGTGGGTCCATCTTGGAGCTGACTGGCATTGGCTCTGTTGCACATGGAGGAAGCTTCTGGCAGCTTTTAATGGAAGTTACCATTGTAGATGCCCACTGCCAAAATCTTGCCATGCAAACCCAATACAGAACCTCCCATGGCTGTGCATTTAGTCTCAGAGCTGGGTGTTACTGGGTTCCCAGGAGGTTCAGTGGGTGAACTTAACACTGCACCCCCCAATCAACATCTTGGCTCTGATTTGGACTCCTGGAACCAAAAAGATAACTCTGATATTGCTGGGGCTAATTAATATAAAGTTGATGCTGCATCATGGGAGCTAGAACATGGATTGTTCCCTGGTCTTTCTGTGTTTATCAGAACAGATGGAGGCACTCAGTTCACTTCCTCTTCAAAAGACTGGGCATGTGGGAGGAGGAGTGGTTTTAAGATGACTCAAAGCAGCATATGTGCTTTTCCACAGACCTCCATATACAGAGATGGAAACTTCATATGTTGGGAAACAGGCAGAGAAACTTCCCTCATTAGAAGGAAGAGGAGGCCAATTAACTTCAACAAAAAAGGCTGCCATCTTTGCAGGTATGCTATGCTGTGTTACAAAGTGCTCTGGCTCTACCTAGAAAGCTTCAGGAGAAAGAATGGGGTTTGGTGTCGGGTGAGCTAAAGAATTTGCTATAATGTTAAAATTTCTGATATTAAAAGAGCCAACTTAATATCTTGCTGTAGTATGAGTTGGCTGAAGCTGACCAGCTTCAATATTACCTCATCCATTAACACAATCGCCGGTATGAAATAAACACCATAACTAACACAGGAGTCAAGCAGAGAAAGACAGGCACTAAACAATATCTTTGTATTATTAATTTCTGACCTTTGGTGCACTTAAACAAAAATTTTTAAAAATATACTAATCCAAAGCCTGCAAATCCTTCAGCTTTTTCAAGCCATTATCTTGCTTTCTGAAGAGATAGCACCTTCCCTCGGCCTCCTGCTGCTTTGTTTAATCTTTGGTGATTTAAATATAACTTCATTGTGTTTGCAAATAGTATTTGTTAGGGAGAAAGTTAAAGTAACTCCTTCACAGGGATAATAGGAAAAACCCCAAAACAAAGCAACTTCAGAAAAACAAGATTATTTCCGATCACAGCATGTGATGGCTGAGGAGGCAGAGTAGACATTAGAAATGGGCTGACTGAGGGATGTGCCATATTGTCACATGCATAATTCATTTTCCAGATAATGTAAAGCCTCGTATATAATGTTTCTTGAAAATAAATATGAAGATAAACAACATCTTTATCTGTTCCACTCCTGCTGTACACCAGAAGGAGAAATCTATTCCTCTTTGCACTGAGGGAAAGGACTCTGGTGGATAAACTTATACTACCTGCATACACTAGTAAATTAAACTTTTTTGAAAACTTTGAGTTATATGTAGGAAAATATTGTGGCTTTCAGAGAAAGATTGTGACTTCTCACCACAGTGGTGTGTTTATTTATAGGCATCCAAGACAAAAATAGCTTTGGAGGTTATGATTCAAAAATGGTTTGACTGCTTGAACTTTATTCAGACAGCTTGGAGCAGAGGATCTATCCATCTTAAAAAATGCCATCTCTAAGTTAAAGTGATCATACCTGTGATTAATGAAATAATAGCCTTTTACATTTTTTATTTGTCTCTAGGGTTTACCTTATTTTGCTTAAAAAAGGTTACAGAAATTGCTCACATAATTCCTAACCTCAGATTTCACTTGTAAAAAATCAAGCAAATATTATTTATATTTATGTAACAAGACTGTTCTGTGATTCATTTTATTATAGTAAAAGATCATTCTTAATATCCACAGTACTTTTTGTCAGTCCTTATCTGAACATACTTATATGTTTTTTATATTTTTTTTTCTGCATATTCATCAAAGTGAGAAAATTTACTGTCTTACATATCATTGTAAATCATAGCAGAAATTCCAACAAACAAGTTAATTTTAAGTCTTTTTACTGACATGCAACGTGTGTTTAACAATGTACTTAATGAGATGATGAGTCAGTGGCTAAGTACTGATATTTTGACTCACCTAGCATCCCATTGTTTTTTGCTCGCATTACAGATTTGTTTTCTTATAGTATTTGTGCAGTGGGTATAATACAGCTAAAAAGCTAAGAGCTTGATAGGTTAAAGAAAAATACACATTCTTTAATATTTATAAAGGCAATTAATAATATTCTATTGTTTACAGCATCTTCATCCTGGAAGAGCTTTAGTACATGAATTATTCCAACAATGATGTATTATTCTGTTTTAAGTAATGGGAACCTGTGGCACAGCACTGTTGTGAGATTTTACCAAGATGTCTAACTTCCAGTGGTAGGATTCCTCTCTCAGAACTTTTCAGTTCTTAAGTATGACCCATTTGACCTTTAGGAACCATCTAGAAACAGACACACAAATCTGTGTTTGTCTGTTGCTCTGGTTTGACCACAAAGATGATTTGCCCAACTCTAAGCATTTGTGGTGTTGGTGTCTGGACACAGATTAGAAGGCAAATATTTTCATTATCCATCAGTATATTTTTCTGCACCCTTTCGTTGTCTGAGTTGTGCTTCTTCCCCTGACTCTGTGTGTGTTTCTTCCAAGTGGTGAATCCATGGCTGTACACTGATATAAAGAGATTCTGTTAATTATTCTCACTCTGTCTTATCAGGTTGCCATACTCATGATTATTCATTCACTTTTGGCTTGGTATTTTTGCACCTTTTTAGTCTTTCTTTAGATACATTATGACAGCAGCATATTTCAATGGTATGGAAGAGCTTGTTCAAAATGAAAAGGTATTATTTATTCAGGATGCTGCAGCAGCAACCAAAAGCAAGTAATAACCTCCCTTACCGAAAGCCTGAAATCTCCTCAAAGATGTGGCATTTTCCATATAACCAAAGTTCTGCTCTCTTCCCCTTCTTCACTTTGCATTTGGGCTGATACAGCATCTTGACATCTCCATTTGCCCTTTAAACAGTATTGCCTATGGCTTATCTCTCCACTATTTTCAAACTCTGCAGAATGTTTCATATGAAAAACCCATGGAGGTTTCAAGATAAGAATGCTATTTCCAATTAGATCCCTGTGAATCTAGTCAAGTTCATGGGTCCATAGTGCCGGAAATAAGTGGTAAAAGAATTGATGCCGATGCCACCCATTTGAACACTGAGGATTTAGTGGCTTAACTGGCAATACACTGACTATTAAATCTGAACATATATAAACATAAAATTACTTTTCTTCCTCAGCATGAAAGTTGAGTTAAAAGAATGAACTACTGTCCCATGATGCCAATTTTATCTTCATTAAAGTTATCTGTTTGTTATTTTCATTAGTACTCTTCTATATGCACTTCGGGGACTGTTGTTTGTGACAAGAAGACTATGAAAACTTCATAATTACTTTGATGGAAACACTTATAAGTCCCTCCTCTGTAAAACAGCTCATTTTAACGTGCTAAAATACTGAAATCAAATATGTAGGTAAGCTTTTAAAAAACACAAAGAATTTCTTAGGATTGCTTTTACTTGAACTATGCTAAGGGATAAACCTGTCAAATATGAAGCCAGATATATGTGATAATTTACATGTTTAAATATACAGAAGCAGGACTTTGTAGTTTGATTTCTATCAAAAGTCAGTGCTCCAGACATTCCTTCTACCAATGCTCTCAGAAAGGAAGAGCAAGAATAAAGATAATGACCTCATTCCAATTTACTACAGTTAACAGTGGTTGGTTATAGTAGCATAGATTTAGTTTGAAACTATCTTTTATTTCTTTTTACTTTTCCCAAATCTCCAGACATATTTCAATGCAGAGATTAAAATTCACACTCTTCCACATTTCTAATTTTTATATAATGCTTTTAAAAAGGTCCAGGAATGCACTGCGTAATGTTTTCCTCATAAATCTTCAGCATAATATCTCAGTTTATACTACTGGATGATCCCAGCTGTGACAAAGTAGTTTGGATTTACAAGATTTTTCTTGCTGTGGTTTTGGCTATTTTGATGAATACAATGATAAATGCTCTCACTGAAGTCTTCTTCTGGCAAAATGTCAATTGAAGGTTTGCGATAGCCCATGTAGAAGCATGAGGCTAAGGCTCTTTCCTAAGCACATTCTGCACATATCAAGTTATACCATAGAGGTAGCTATGGGATGCAAATACTCCTCTTCAGTGAGACAAACTGATGTTATGCTTGTTTTTCATGGTAAGGTGTATGGGTGATATTTAATGATCATACAGACATAAATGTTATTTAAATTAGAAGCAGCTACTTTTGCTGTCAGGGATGGTTTTGCTATCTAGTCTATTTGCCTATTTCCTTTTTCTGTTTCTTTTAGTTCCTTTTCTTTCTGCTTTTTGCTTCTTTTCTTATCTCTTCTATCTATTTTTCCCTATTATTTTATTCTTTTTTTACCTTTTTGTTTTCTGCTCCTCGTTTAAGGACCTGGATTTTTACTGTAACAGTTTCTAACAAGAATAATGTTTTACATTAATATACTTTGATACTTCAACTGGATACCTATATATTTCTATTTTTCCTTTTCCTAACTATAGTTCCTTTTGAATTTCAGCTTTTTTTAGATTACTCATAAAAAATTTGACACTTTTGTTCTTGTATTTTTATTCTCCAGTTCTTAAAGACTGTTTTAGCTGGTGTTGTGGTTTAGCCCCAGCCAGCCATCAAGCCCCACACAGCCACTTGCTCACTCCCCCACCAGCAGAACTGGAGAAAGAATCAGAAGTGTAAAAGCCAGAAAAGTCATGCCTTGAGATCAAGACAGTTTAATAGGAAAACCAAAAGCAGCACACACAAGCAAAATAAAACAAGGAATTGATTCACTTCTTCCCATGGGCAGGCAGGTGTTCAGCCATTTCCAGGAGAGCACGGCCCCATCTCACATAATGGTGACTTGGAAAGACAACAGCCATCACTCCAAAGGTTCCCCTCTTCTTTGGTCAGTTTGGGTCACCTGTCCTGGCTTTGTCCCCTCTCAACCTTCCAGGCAACCCCAACTTCCTTGCCAGCAGGAAAAGCAGAAAAGGCCTTGGCTCTGTGCAAGCCCTGCTCAGCAATAAAAAAACCACTTCTGTATTATCAGCCCTGTGTTCACCACAAATCCAAAACACAGCCCCATACCAGCCACTGTGAAGAAATTCAACTCTACCCTGGCCAAAATCAGCACAGATAGTAATTTTAGTTCATATTATTCTCCTCTCCTTAAAAGCTTTTTAATGAATGCTTCCTAAGAATTATTATTTTTTTATGTCAGAGTCAGTTTAACTAAGGCAGTGATAAAAAATATTAATATTTATGTATATTTTGGGAATAAAAAAATTGTCTAGAGTTTTTGTTTACTTTGATTTCATTATTTTCTAAAAGTACTTTTACTTATGCAATAGTTTTATTGTTATTATTAGCATTTGCTACATGAACTACTCTTTTTTATCCTTTGGGAATTTTCTCCATCCATTTGCAGCATCATCACTTCAGACTGGAGATGTTTACATGGAGATAATACTAAAAATTATGCCTTCCATGGTAGATGCTATTTGCAAAGCTATTTTCAGTAGTGAATAGTATAATATATAATTTACTGAATCACTCAGGACTCAAGGTACTTTTAACTGGATCACTGAATAGAGAATTCCAGTGCATTGAATACTTTGGTATTTGTAGCCATTACAGCTCATAATAATAGCTATGAATATCATATGAGCTATAATGACCCAGTTTGATAAAGATCCATGAATTAGAAAAAAATGTGAATTCAGGGTGTATTTGTGGACAAAATTTTATTGTATTTATACATTTAGTTTTACAAAATGTTTTCTCTTACTTGATTCATTGCCCAGCATCAGGTAATGCGTTCAGAGTTGTATATTGTCCTGTACTTTTCATTTTCCAATCTCTTTCTCGTTTGCAGAACTCAATCTTTATCACGGTATCACAGTAATTTAATAATAATTGTCTTTGTTCTTTTGTCTTTCTGTGACAAGGGGCTTGTCTTTATGTATCTCTTCCATTCCAATGTACTGCAATGTAGACTATTTCCTGCAGTTCACATTAAATAGCTCTTGATCACAGGCAATCAAAGGCAGCTTCTCATTTTGCCCTGGAGAACTCATGATTTATAGGCTGAGGACTCTTCTCTCAGTCAAAAGCTGAATTTCAGTCAATCTATGTGATTTCCATTTACGTTAAATACATAATGCATTATCTTTATTCTATGATTTTAATGTCTGCTTTCCTCCTCAAAGAAAAATGCAACGTTGACAATATAGGACTGGATCTATAAATGGGAATCAGGATCAGTGCTGAGTGCTATGGTACCCTTTAAAATATGTGTTTTGCACAGTTAGTGACCAGGTGGGTTCTACAGCTTGACCTCTGAGGTGGCTAGGCATTGAAAGAGTACAAAAGACTTTTAGGGATTCCAGTTGCATTATCCAGTGAGAAGTGCTAGGAAAATACTTACATTATCTCTAGAATAGTTACACAATTCAATGTCTATTTTAAAGGTACCTAATTTTTTACATGCTCATAAGAAAATTTTTCATTCTTCCTTGGCCTCCTTTCTGCCCTTTTCATTCAGAACATCACAAGGGAGTAATATATTTATTTCTAAGTAAGTTTTTCCTCTTTCCACGTAGTTTAAAATCTAGTATAGAGACAGAAGAGAAATTTGAGAAAGATGGGTTGCATTACACATTTTCACTTGTTTCTGGCTTCATGCAATTGAGATAGTGACTTACAATGTTATTTCATATTAAGATATTTTCTGTTTCTCCTCTGAAAGCTTACCCTCACTGGACAGCATAATGAAGGACAGAAAGGAAAAGTAGGGGAAAAATTGAGAAAAATTATTCTGAAACTGAAACTATGGGGTAGAATAGATAATTATAAACTTCCTGTTTGGTCAACTCAATGCCCAAGCCACTGGAGGACTGTGCCTCATTTTCTGTCTGATTTGTTGATCATTTGATTAAATCATAAAAAGCTCAGCCTTACACTGAATACCTATTGCCTTCTGGTTACAGTAGTACACCAATTCCTAGAAGCAGGAGGAGAAATTTAATGCATATATCCTCTTTTTCAGGCAAATAGTCAAACCACTGATTCTTTGTTATTAGGAGGTTTTCCTTCCATCTATTTTTCATCTGTAGGTACTAATCTTGCAGAGTACCACACCAGATGGACCAGCAACAGAGAATGAGGCACTCCTAGCTTGGAAATCCCAAGGCTTAGATGTGCGACTTCAGTCAGGGGGGCATTGCACTTGCTTTGCTTTTCCTGGTCCTTGGATACCTTGTGTTTGTTGCAAATGTGACTTGCTCTGCTTCAAAAAATTAGTAAATGTTGCAGGCAATTGAGTAAAGGAGATGGATGCTGAATCTCTTTGCAGTATTAGCCCTTTCTCTAATTTCTTTATCAGAAGTTATTCCAGTTGTCTACAGCCACTTTTAACATTTTCGTGAGGCTATGTACCACAGTCAACTGAATGTATCCTCACCTAACATTTGTATATGAAGTTTCAAAGGCAAATGTTTTGGGTATTTTTCTTGATTTACAAGCCTGTCTTCTGGTTTTCCAGAAAATTGTATCATACCTGAAGCAATGTGTATAATTAGACAAATGAAAGTAAAGATAAAATCTGAAGTACTTGTGAGCTATAAAGAAGCTTTGATTCTTTGATGCACACCTACTTTTGCTATTGCTATATAGTGTTTTTCAAACCTTATGGTAAGATGACAGATAATTCCTGTGGAAAACAATGTAAAAATATGTAAAAACTATCCTTGTCTTTGATCTAAGACCAGTGGTATCCTGGGCTGTATTTTGAAAAACATTGCCAGCAGGTTGAGGGTGCCCCTCTACTCAGCCCTGGTGAGACCACATCTTGAGTGCTGTGTCCAGTTCTGGGCTCCTCAGTACAGGAGGAACATGGAGATGCTGAATGGGTCCAGTGGAGGGCTACAAAGATGATTGAGGGACTGGAGCATCTCTCTTATGAGGAAAGGCTGAGGGAGCTGGGCCTCTTCAACCTCGAGAAGAGACGACTGAGAGGGGACCTCATCGGTGTCTTTCAGTATCTGAGGGAGGATGTCCAGAGGATGGAGCCAGGCTCTTCTCGGTGGTGCCAAGCAATAAGACAAGAGGCAATGGGTGAAAACTGAAGCACAGAAAGTTCCACCTGAACATGAGGAAGAACTTCCTTACTGTGCAAGTGACCACACACTGGAACCTATTGTCCAGAGAGGTTGTGAAGTCTCCCTCACTGGAGATATTCAAGAACTGTCCGGACACAGCCCTGTGCCATGCGCACTAGGATGACCCTGCTTGACAAGGCTGGTTGGACCAGATGACCCCTGGAGATCCTTTCCAACCTTACTTGTTCCATGATTCTGTGATTCTTGAGGAAGCGATAGCAATACACATCTCAATGATGTATTGACTAATGAACATTTAAATGATTCAGTCATTTGTAGGATAAAAAAGCAGATGTTGTCTTGTCATGAAAATGGCATAAATTCTGTGGGCAACAAAAAGAAAGTTTTCTGGTCTTTATCAGCTTAAATAAGATGACACATTTAGTTTTGTTTCTGACTTCACCAGGGACTGCATGCCTTTTACTGCAGACAGTAGCTGAGTGAGTTTGGAGCAGTGTGTCACGCGTAGCTTTCATCAGAAGATTTGCCTGCATACAAGAGAGGAAATGTATTGGGAGGCTTACTTCATAGAGCTTGTAAACAGTGCAATTTATATGAAAACACAAGTAGCTCTCAGAATCAATAATGATAATTGTCAATATCATCATCATTATGTGCAATTCTGTAGCCCCTTTTAAATGAGATCATAAAGAATTTTACAAGTAATTGCAATTGCACTTCACCAGTTTCCTGTATAGCAGTGTGCACTTTACCAGTCCCACGCATTTTTCTTTTAAAGTGATGGTATTTACTTTTGGAATTTTAAACCGTTTTGTGTTGTAAGAAAAATAGAATATTTGAATATAAAGGTTAAAGACTTAGTATTCTAAAGCTGCAGAGGATAGGTATTTATTGCTCAACACCACAATTTTTGACTAGCTTGCTAATAATATTTTCAAAAATGTTCTATTAATATAGGACACAGGTCCATTTCCAGAAGTGAAAATTAATTGGTATTACAGTAGATTCATATACACTTACACCTCTTTTCCCTTAGAAATATCACTAACCAATAAACCACAATTCAAAATATTTTAATAGCTTCAAAAATATGGCCCTTTGGAACCTCAGACTAATTACAATTCAGTTCAACCTGGGCTTTCAATTACTTAAGTTACTTTTGAAAATTGAATCTCTAAGTCATTAATGCCCAGATGCTTACAATTATAAAGGCTCTTAAATCCCTCTGAAGTGCCAGCTAAGAGCCCAGATACCTTTCTGACTCTGTTGTTCAGTATTTTTGGCCAATGTCACCTTGGATGTACTGAGTGTCTAAGTTGGAGACAGTTTTGCAAAGCATGACCCTTACAGAGATACTTTATTCCTTATTAGCTGCATTGTGTGAAAATGTACTCCACATCAAGATATATCCATGAGATATTTTCAAGTAGAAAAGTGAAAGCTGTATCCTACACCATCATTTTTTTCCCATTCTAAAAATATCTAGACCTGCTTCAGGCCTCTAGATTGTGCGGAAAACTCTATTATGCCTTTCAGATTTAGAAAAATGTAGGATTGCGAGCCCTTGTGTATTTAATCATACATGCAAAGAGTTAATTGGAACCATCTGTTTCTTCAGGAGAGAGTTGAGTCTTGTGAATCAGCTAGTAGGAATCTCTCTTTCCATGTCAACTTTCCTGGAGCAACTTTTAATATAGTATCAGACACAGGAAGAGAGTCCTATTTTTATATTTGCATCCGATGCTTTGAGACAGTCAAACGCTAATACAGTTGCAGCAATGTTTGGAAGAGGAAAACATTGCAAGGAAAGAATCAGAAAACATATGGCATTTGTCTTGGAAGTTTAGAACCGCATGACTTTCAGCATCAACATTTTGTGAAAAGATGGCTGATTCTGCACAATTTTCAACACTGTTGTTCTATGCACCAGTGCAAAGAAAAAGTATTTTTCTTTGTTTCTAAATAAAGAGATGTATTACCGTTGTATTTAGGCTGCTTCATATGGTACATAACACAGAAGGAACAGGCATGTTCTTCTCACACATGCAATCTCATTTATATAATATATCTGTTATATGTTATGTGATTGCTGTTGAAGTGAAAAATCCACTCCTGTAAACACTGAGGCTGGTACACGTAGTATCAGCGAATACTTGCCTTGTATTTTGCAGGAAATTCTGAGCCTAGCTTCCAGTACTCTGACAGCTCTGGAATGATTGATAATGTGCAGGTACATGTACATTTTCATATTCATGTAATCAAGATTTTGGTGACGATCTGCTCCTGACTTGTATGTGTAGTGTTTATTCTTATAAAATAAGTTTTAAATAAATTTATTCCTATTAAATGAATTTTCTGGTAGTAAGATGTTACTTTGTATTAAAAGGGATGTATTTTTGGGAATTATTGTTATTTTATGTTTCCAGAAATAAACAGACTTTCTTCCTCCACAGCTGAAAATTTATCATAGTCTAAGGATAAACCTACATTTTTTTTCTCTGTATATAACAGGCCAACTCTCTCAGTATCCAGGAAATGTAACCACTAAAGTTCATATTCCAAGGTAAATGCTATACAACAATGTTAACTGAAGGTCCTGCCTGAAGACAAGAGTTCTGCAGCTGTCTTCAAAGCTTGTACTGCTCATGTGGATTTTAATTCAAAGCTTTAACATACTGCATATGATGGGGCTGAAGCAATTCATGGCAACAGCAGAAGGTGTTAATGGCAACTTCTATATGTGATGTTTCAACCTATTTCAGGAGACAGAAGATAATTGACACTTTAGGATCTCACGTACACGTGACTAAATTGAGCTAATTATTCTTTGTAACTTGAGATTTGATTCTTCCAGGCAGAAGAATTCATGGAGTTTTGATTATGACTTAAAAAAGAGCTAATTGATTAAAAGATCCTTTTTTTAAAAAAAAAAAAAGTTAAATGGAAAGAAGAAAGACATGTAGTACTTGACTCCCAGAAAGTAAAGGAAGAGTAACTAATGAATGAGACTGAAAGAAAATCTTTGTATTGGTTTCACAGAAATGATAAAGGCAATTCCGAAAGGTCTACAAAATTCCCTGATCTTGCTTACACTAATGGAAACAAAAGTCAGTGGCAGAGACATTTTTTAGTGGTGACAATAAATATCCCATCTGTTTTTCACTCATCCAGTAAACCAAATTTGGAGTTTATTTGTGAGGGGAAAAAAAACAAAGAAAAAGGAAATGTTTGTTTCTGAATTTTTTTAAATGTCAAATATGCTCCTTTTCCAAGCATATTGTTGGTTGCATTAGCTCCAATATTTTTTCCCCTTGAGAGTAGAGAATGTATAGGATGGTCCTGTGAATTTCTTGTATCTGAGCTGTTCTTTCCACAGGTGAAAATGACAAGCAAGACAAAATGTATTTATTAAGAGGTATATAATATAAAACTCTATTCTGAATAGCAGGCATGGTTCTGGCTTACCTGGAAAGAATGCACATGACTAGGAAAACCAAGGTATGGCTAGGAAATGGGAACAGACCAGGTTCTATTTAGGTTTGGGACCTTTGTGTGATAGTAAAGGGATTAGTCAAGAAGAAAGGTTTGGAAGAGATCCAAGGGACCCTTGACTCCAATCTCCAGACACCACAAGCAAGTATATTTTACAGATTGTAAGGAGCTATGCCCCTCTGTACGGGTTTGAGAGCAAACCAGTGAGAGACTCCAAGTCAGAAATACAATTTAATAGGAAAAAGTAAAATAAATGCAATAGTACAAAGAAAAACCACTGAGAGAGTCAGAATACAACCTGGCACCCTGTCAGTCAGGGTGTTGGTAGCAGTCCAGATGAAGTGGTCCTGTTGAAGCAGTGATCCTGTAGAAAAGAGACTTTGCCTGAAGGTCCAGTGGTGTAGCTCTAGTCCCCCAGGAGTCCTGTATGTAAGGGCAGATTAGGCAGTTCCAAGGCCAGGTTATATCCGGGTGGGAATGCTTGGCTCCTCCCTCCTGGGTGGAGCATCTCACAATAGGATGAGATGAGTCCATGAGTCGTGCAGTGGTTTCTTGATGGCCCATTGTCTGTTATCAGGGGTGGGTCATAGCAGGAGATAACAGCTAATGGCCCACAGCTGGTGGTAATAGAATACTTAAAAACATCTATATTGTAACCTAGGACACCCTCACATTAGGCTTTTAAATTTTTTTTTCCCAAATGATTTCAAGATTAATAAATCTTGCAACTATCAGCTTATCAACTGTGAACACACAGTGGTATGGAAGGGGTTTCACTGGGAGCTAAACATGTTTTCTACTATAAAATTCAGTTGAAATAGACAGGTGACATTGGGCTGGCAACATTTGCTCCATTCTGCCATCCTTTAGCTTAAAAAAACAACCCAAATCCCCACTGTTTGTTTAGTGACAAGAAGGTAGCTAAATATATGTCTGTTGTTCTTCTAAAAGAGCATCCAAGTTGACAGAAAAACATTAGAAAGAGTTTTTTTACCATAGAGGCACCACCTTCTATAGAGGCCCGCAGATAATTTTCAAACCCAGACTCCTCTTTCCTAAGTTAGTTACCTAAAGTGCATTTACATAGATTTTCAAAAGAATTGCTTGCGTTTTTGCAACAGCTCACTTCCCACAGGCCAAATGGAAAATTATTCTTTACGCTTGAGGGACTATGTTTAGATGAGTTGATGGTCTGCCTGAATGTTGCCTTTTAACTTGACTAGGCTGGGTGGATAGCTGTGGGCTGATAAAATGCTCTCATTTCATTCCTGCTGTTGACTCCTCTTCGTTCCCTCTCCTTTACCTTTTCTGTGCACAATGTTCTGTTCATTCCTGCCTGTACCTGAGCAGAGTCCTCTTTCCCACATTTGTTTTAAGGCGAAAAGTAATATGTTCAACATCAGGCACTGCAAAGAGAGCATCCAGCAGTCAATAATTTTTTTCCGGGAATATCAGACCAGAAACGACACCATTTGTTAAGAGCCTTCCAAACCACTATTTTCTAGCTTCATAGGAAGGCTGCTTCTTGCTCCATATAATCCTGAACTATATGACTCCAGTAGTCAGACTAAATTGTGACCTTTTTGCTCTGAGAGTGTCACAAGTATGCAGGCATGCCCTGTCAGTGAAAATACTTTCTGACATGTGATGTAGGAAAGATTAAAAAAGCCAGCTCCCATAATTGTGGGGTACAGTCCATGTATATAGATCCTTACTCTGTCCATTCTGCATTCTACTCGGAAACAGCTCAAGAGAGAGGGTACAATGCCTGAGAAACCCACCAGAAATCTCATCACAATATCCTAACAATAATCTGTAATTTATTGAAATTCACCCTTTTAAAATCAACCCCCTTCCTTCCAGATCAACTCTTAGCAAAATAAAATGCAAACAATCATGTCCACACAATGCAGTTAGAAAATCTGCTGCCAGTGACATTTTTCAGGCTTGAAGAAGACTCCATGCAGCCGTCATCTGCTCTTGGGCAGTGCCACTACCATTGCACTGTCTCTATAGAAAAGCTACTAGTAATATGTATTTCTTCCTCTGATAGGATCCTCTGATTTTTTTCACACCAGCTCCTTATTGCCATCTAAGTTTTAAATTTTTCCTGATGGTGTAGTTTGACTTTTCTTTACTCTGAAGTAGTGAGTGGATTATCTGATCCCTCTTTTCTATCTTCTTCTTTCTTCCTCATGGCTATAATATCTGTCATGACTATAGAAAATTAAATTGAGTAAGTGCAGACTTTAGATTTTTTTTAGAATCTAAAGGAGGATTACTGTGATGGAAGATAACTTATAAGTTACAGGGAACTGAACTTCCTTAGAGAATTATAGTAAGACTGAATTTGACTAAGGGTTCTGTGCAAATGAAGGCAACTGAGTAGAAGACTCCTGTAATTATTTGCCACAGACAACACTGATGATGAAGAATGCCATTTCACTCTGTTATGATGAGAGACCCAGGCTAGTTCTGAAGGCCATTCACCCAGTATAGGGGTCATTAAAACATGAATCATCAGCTTAAATGATGGAACAAAATTTTCTGGACAGCTACAGGTGTAATTCTTGCATTTGATTAGCTAATAGCTGAGAGAAATTTGGGAGAGATGGCAGAAATGCAAATATTTGTGATTAATTAAATAACATTTCTGAGATCTCTTTTTGGCAGGAAATGCTTTTTGTAATCAATAAAACTTAGTAAATAAATCCATGTCTTTCCTAAACTGTGCTTTTGTCAAGTTCTTTCATTTAATGATTTGGCCTGGGCAGCCATGGTGTGGC
The DNA here is from genome assembly GCA_013398115.1 of Falcunculus frontatus. Lineage (NCBI taxonomy): Eukaryota > Metazoa > Chordata > Aves > Passeriformes > Falcunculus > Falcunculus frontatus. The sequence continues at coordinate 403,557 of VZRV01023440.1, read as the reverse complement.
TCGTATATTCCTACACAGTATATTAACCCTTCCCCATGCTTTTCTCTATTCTTACATCATTCTTTCGCTGTATTTTCTTCTTAAGAAAACAATTTAACAAAAAATTATTAGTGTAAGTTATATGTACAACTTAAATATTATTAAAGCTCTTGTAAGATGGCTTGTGAAACACGTATATGTCAATGAAAAAAGATGGTCAATTTTTCCACTGCTGTTAGGATCCATGAAGTATCTTGGACACAGTATTTTCAGAGAATCACTGAAACTATATTAGGTTGCATGAAGCCAATATTGGTAGTATTTAACAAACTATTTGAAAGAACATTTGGACTGATGAAATCGAATAATTGCCAGTTGGCACTTATTCTTAAATACTGGCTGAAGCTGAGGAAAGACTTGTGGGTAGCAGTTTATGGCCACCTCAAAACAACCACTTTACAGGGTCTCCATTGGTGACTTGTTAATTTATTTTCCTTAGGACAATAAACAATTTGTTACATGAAATTAAAAAAGAACAAAGGAGATTCTGCATTTTTTTTAGAGTGAGAATATGTCTTTCAGTGCTGCCACGGCAGAATATTTTTACTAAGATTCTGGAATTTTGGTGTCAAGCGGGTATTGACCTAGCACCTTTTTGTAGCTCACAGAGGGTTGTCCCACCAGGTCTCTGTTGGCCTTTAAAACAAAATTGAAAAACTCATTAGCAAAGGACATGTGTTTGCTTTTCCGGCATATCTGACGACAAAGGTGTATAAACATCCACCTTTTCAAAATGATAGGCATTTTATTTCAAATTATGTATACCAGTTTCAACACTAGAATTATCCAGAAATTAAAGCAAATGTTTGTATTTGTGCTGATTTTATTTAGCTAAGTACAGATCGGTGTGAAATTGATTACATGAACACCACATGTGGAAACAGGGAATTTCCTTGGTCTCTAAAATATGCTCCTCTTCCAGTGATAGGAATAAGCTATATTGTTTATTTCACTGATTTTCAGCCATGCTAGTATCTTTGCAAAACACTAGAAAGAAGGGAGATTGTAGACTTCAAATCCAATGGAGCAGAGGGTAATCTTTGAAAAACTAAGTGGTTACTTGAAATAGCAAGTACTTGACAGACAAACTTGAAATTTAAAATACCTCGTAGGCATCATTACATTCACATAAATACAAAGAGATGAAGAGGAATATAATAGAGCTTGTGTCAATGTTGAACATTTTAGAAACTTTCTGGCATCACCCACTGACAGTGAATAAGATGAGGACACCAGAAAATGATGTTTTCTGCCTAAGCTTTAGTGTTATAAATGAAATAGGAATACAGATAAGAAATTATAAATGTCTTCAAAGAAAATGGAATCTCATACAAATTGTCCTCACAAAGAAGTACTTTAAATATGTCTAATATTTTTAAAATCCTAATGTTTTCTTTAAATAAAATATAAAAATTATTTGATAAAAATTTTTCATGTTCTCAAAGCCTAATGATGTCACTTGTAAGATGAATAAGTGCTTTTCTTTGAAAAATGATAAAAAGTTTAACATCGGCATGACTGATCACTACAGAGACCTCTTAGATAAAAGATGCCAGAGTTTGTAGATTAACAGAGTTATATGACATTACTGTGCTAGGATGTAAACCCCCTTAAAATTATGACCTACATGGATCCCTTAACATTGCAATAGGATAATTGTCTATATCTGTAATAGTAATTTTATGTCATCACAGTATCTGTGATTCAATTGGTTTACACTTCTTTTAAACTGAAGACAAAGCCAGCATTGAATTAGCTGTCACAATCAAATGTTTGTGAAATGATAAAAGCACATGTTTTTAATTGCAAATAATGAATGCTGATTAGCATAAAGTAAAAAGCTTCACTGTGAAGCATTACAGACTCATTGAATAGTCACAGTGAGGTCACCACAGTCTCAAAAGAGTGGTCATCTTGTGGCAAGACCGAAAAATAAACTTGATGATTCTTTGAGATGGTTTTCTTATAGCCTGCATTAATATCAAAAGAACAAGTCAAAATTAAATATTTCTTGGACTGTGTTGTAATGTTAGAAAATAGAAATTTGGTGGGGGACAAATTTAGCATGGGCAATTTTTCAAAACTACTTTGCAGTGTGAATATTTAACATCAATGCAATTACTTTTTCTATAAAAAGGCACATTGGAACATTTTAAATTATAATACTTAATGTTTTCTGTCTTCCCCATTTGGTTATCAACGAATTAACAAAATTCTTTCATCTCTGAAGCACTTATATTTGGTTTCTTCTGATAAAGATTGTCTGATGGACTAAACATAGTAGGAACAAATGCATCATTTGCCACAAAAAGGAAAAAAAGCAATAAAGCTTTATTCTGTATCCATAGCATCAATTCCATCTGTTTATCAGATTTTATGCTTTCAAGGCAAAAATGGATGAATGTCTCGGGTTTTTTTGCTTTTCTACTTCTTTCTCATATCTGATTATTTTGATTTGAGACTTAGATGGACTTTTTTTATTTATTGCTACTCAAATCAACGAGATCTAATGATGTGGTTTTTTTAATAATGCAATGGCTAAAGCAAAAGAAGTTCTACAAGGTTTGGCAGCTGTATATAATAGGTGAATCATGAACTCTGAAGATGCCATAGATCCTGCTCTGAGGAGTGAGGGTTTATCTACAGTGAGTGGAAACACTAGGAACAACCATGACAAAAATAGAAAGAAGGAAATAACAAGTTAGTGTTAATTAGATCATGCAGTCAGCTAGTTATTGCACAGCACATTGATTCCATGGACTGTCCCCTAAGATAAACTCTGAATAAACAAATTGTAGGAAAGGGAAATCTTTTCCAGATGAATGATAAAATTAGCTCAAAGTTATGGTAAAAGTGCTTTGGTATTTACAGGGTGGGGTTTGTGTTTTTTTATTAGTTTTTATCCTTATTTTGTATATAGGTGTATATATATATATGTAGGAAAAAAATAAAATATGCCCAAAGCATATATGATCTGAGCTACATTGGCAACTAGTGTCTTTATTTTTTTTTTTTTTTTTTTTTGGAGGAGTAGTCTGTTACTGACATTCAAGAGACCAGCATAAAAAAAACAATCTTAGTACTGTTCTGGTACACTGTACAGCCTTGAGAAACTGTACTGAAATATTATCATGAGGGAAACTTCACCTGTTCTTACATACATGATTTTTCCAGAAAACCATTATGATTTACTCACCTATATTTGTTGTTTGGAATGATGTTAGCAATTAGCATGAATAACAGCTGGCCTGGTTTTTGCTCGTAAGCAATCATTTTCTAGCTATCTCATGTGAAGAAGCACAGCTACTTTGAATACCTGGAAATGTTATGCATTATATTCCTTGAACAGTTCAGCATGATTCATGGAATGAAATTTCCAGCCTAATGATAAGACACATCGTGTGAGCACCTGAATGATTCATTTAAGATGGAATTTTCTGGGTAAAGCTTTCCAAAAAGTCAGAGTTTATTGCTTCTATTAGCTGAAGCCAGACTAAAAAATCCGGGAGATTAGGTGGTTAGATAGATAGGTAAGACAAACTTGTATAGAAGTGTTTTCTCCAGTCACCAGTCCCAGTCTATGCTATATTATTAGCTGTTGAGACCACAGTCTACCTTTACAGAACAGACCTGAACATTATAATTCCCCTGAATTATAATCAGAAATTGTCAGAATCACAAATTTACAAGCTTGGTGTTCTTATGTCCCTTTCAAGTGAGTTTTTTTCTAGATTGTAAAACCCCAGTATGCTTGAAAACTTGGAATAATGTGTTTTCTGAAGGCACAGTGGTTTGAAAGGTACTTGGAGATAGTATCTAGTAGAATGTACAAATAAAACTTTCAGTTCCTGTTCAAGAGCAAGGAAACAGCAACATCAGTAGAAAAGACCAACAATCTACAAACTACTGTGGGAGAAAGTGTTTTAGTTGTAGACCTTTTCCATCAATGCTTATTTTCCTGTGCCATAGGTTTTAAGCACTCCCAGCATTTGGTCTCTGATTTACTGACAATGTTACTGACACTTTTCAGAGGTCTCTTCCACACTGCCTCTCATTTTCTGAATCACAAATTCTCAATTTATCTTTGCTAATGATATTTATAAACCTCTAAGAGATTTGATATGTGCACAGCATATTCATATCATGTCTGCACACAGGTGTTCAATTCTGAGTGAAAAAGAAAAGATTGTCTTGTCTTGGGTAGGAATTGTATTTTTTTCTCAATAACCTAGACAATAAATAGGATTCATTTTTTCCAATTTCCTGAACAACCAAAATTGGTCAGTTGGGAAGGCAGGTGCAAATAGCGTGCATATATATATGTGTGTACATTAATAATATATATCCATATACACATGCATCATTATGCATGCCTCCAGAAAAGATTATTTTTGAAGTAATACAAAAGAAAAATGTTCAGACAGGTTATAACTAACTGCAAAATTGAGTGTAAACTCTAACTAGATCATCAGTGGTACTCATTATTATTGGAAACTTCACTTAATAATTTACAATAAGCTTAATTATGCAATATTCTTAAATCAATTTAAAAATTCTGAGAATTATTGTTGTTTATTCAGAAGAACTTTTCCTTGAACAACCAATAGTTTATCATATAAAGGCTCCACGATGACTCCCAGATCTTTGGGGAGGAAACGGCCTGCTCTTTTAAATGCTACAGCTCATGTTATGGAGTCATTCTACAATGACTTTGAGGTGATCTGATTCCTGGAAGAGTGGTAAAAGTTGCTATGAATGAGAGTTTCTATTAATCCATTTGTATAGTCATAGTCTGAGAATTTGAGGTCTTTCTCAAATGCCCAGAGACCAGTATGTTGCTTGAATGCCTGAGGTCAGGTGGATTGCATCCACTTTAGATGTCTGCAATATATCTATTTTTGAGCAATTTTTCTGTACTTCTTGTATAGTTGGTGGAAAGAAGCAAGAACTTTTGTGATAGAAATCGTCTAAAGTAGATTTCTGCATTAGGTCAGGCAAGGCCTGTTCTAGATTTCTGGGTACACTTGTTTTCTTTCTCCCCTAACTTCCTGCCCAAGCTTGCAGCAGATGTTCTCAATTCTCTGGGTTTAGGCAGAGTATCGAGGGCTTCATATTCAAGCAAACAATCTGAATTTAATATCTTTCTGTTCATCAGTGCCATCTGATCTTTGCCATCATTGTTATATCTATGGAGAATTATATCTACGCATGTTTCTTCAGTAATTTGTTCTCTTCACTACTTTTGGTAATTGTCTCAATTACAAAAACCAATTTTGGCACAAACAATTACACTATGGCTTACTGTAAAATGATCAGAAATTTGAACAAGTTGTGGAGAACGTCTGATATAAACTGCACACTTTGATGTTGTCTGTAAAAACTGGAGGGTAAAAGGAATTTTGATGGTGTCTTTTCAGCTTTATTGTATTACTAGTGTGAGGCTATACAATTAATACATACAGTAATGGATCAAAGCTACTAGGAATTGCTAACCAGATAGAATTTATTCTGCACATCATTATGTATTGATGTATATAAGTGACAAATAAAAATCACAATTTCAAAAGGCAAGAAAAACCAATCAAACATTCAAGAAAAAATTTATGGTGTCCCCTATTACTATTCAAATGGAAAAAAAAGGTTTCTCTCCTAGGGAAAGCTGAGCTGTTTCTAGCTTTATTCTTTTTTAAAAATGATGCTATGAATATATAACAAATATATGAACACGATTGTCATTTATGTCATGTACCACAAGCATTGCCTAGGTATGGGTTACAAAGCGCTTCTTGCTTCAGCTGAAAATAAAAATACTGGCATTATTTATACAGGTTCTTGATTCACTGGCACTTGCAGTTTACTGTCAAATCTTGCCTGCAACATATAAAAATGTAAACAAATACTCTTCAGACATGAATATTCAGGCAATAAACAGGTGAAGTTCAGTCATCTAAATTATCGAGGAAAAAAAAAATTCCTACCCAAGATGAGAGCATTTTACTTTTTACTAAGGAGGGAGCATATGGGGATTATCAGATTAGACAAATAATGTGTTGATGTGCAAATTTAGGCAGAACAAATACTCTCGTAAGTGACTTCACATAATTTTAGGATTTCTGGGGATATCTGTAGATTATTTACTCAAACATTCAATTTTAATATAGTCATTTTGATTCCTGATGTTGGAATCAAAACACTTGCATTTCTTACTAGAATTTTCTCTCTCTCTCCACTGCGCTATTTTAAAGGGTTCTTTTTGACACTGCCATTGAATAGTTTGCATTTCTGTTATTTTAGAAAACAGCTTAAATGATCTCAAACTGAGACCTTCATTGTACTGTTGGATAAATGTGACAAGTGTGATTGATGTTATTCATCGCTGTTTATTAAACTCTGAGAGGACTTAAAATGTGCTAGATTTTTTCCAGGTACCAAAGTAGAGATTAGCCTCATATTGGACTATATAAGGGAAGACTGCTTGATCAGGAAGGTTGACACGACGATGTTATAATTTTTTTTGGTATGAACAATTTTTGATAATTTTTGTATTCGATTTTTATGGATGGCGTTATAATATACGTTGTAGAAAAAGGACTTATAGAAGGATTTGAATTAGGGACGGAGATACGCTTACAGAGCACTGCCATAGATGCTATCTTTTTAGGAATTTCTGGAAGAATAACAGGAACAGTTATGGGAAGAGACAATCAGAAAATCAAGCTTCTTTGGCTGGCAGAGGCAGAAGGTCACAAGTGCAGCACACACACCATGCTCTCCAGGTTCAACAGCACACACTCAGATTCCTTAAGCATCAGTACAGACCCTCTGTTTGCCCTGACCCAGCATTCCTGCCTAGATTCTGGTCCCTACTTACCCCCTCCATGAGTCCCTGACTCACTGGCTGGACCCACTGGGTACTCACTGCAGACTCTGGCAGAATAGATTTCGACCCCTACCAAATTGCATTTTATGTAAAAAGTATCGTGGTCCAAGAAGTATAAAACTGAGTCCTGATCAGAATTGCTTCAGTTGCTTCGGAAACTTGCATTTTTATGTAGCACTGGATAAAAATTTAAAAAACAATAGCAAAAAACAGTGAATTACTGAATAGCATAATTTGGTTACACACTCTTCCCTTGTCCCTGTGAATCTGACAGGGATCAGCAGAAATGGGTCTCCATGGCAAGGGAGGACAAGATGAGACTGTCCTGTGGAGTCTGAGCATGGTAGGCAGAGCCCAGGGCTGGTTACAGGGTCCATAGGGAGTCCCCAACATGGTAGGTGATAAACCAGGTCAAGGTGCAACCATAAGATCCAGTCAAGACCAGGAGGAAATGGTGACACAGTCAGGGTTGGAGACAGGTACACCTACACTGTAGCTCAGGACAGGTTTGGGTGCCCAGACCTTGGCTTTTATGCCCCCCCTGCATCCATGGATAGGGGTAAGGAGAGGTCCTGGGGACACTGGCCAGGGCCACAAAGTCCTAGTTGTACCCTGATGGAATCTGTAATGACTTTCTGCACAGTAGTTCAATATCAACAGCGGGAATGAATAATAATGTGGTCCCAAAAGAGCTGAAGATCTAGTGAATAAAGAAATATTCTACGAAGTGGTCAACACATCTTGAATTTCTTCATGCTGATAAACTTAATGTTTCAAATTCTTAAGCTAAACTCTTAATCAAAAATAGGTTTTTGGTGGTTGGGGTTTGGTATGTAGCCTAATTTGTCCAGGAATTTTTCTGGGAGCGTGTCATGCTTTAACCCCAGCCAGCCACCAAGTATTATGCAGCTGCTCACTCACTCCCCTACCAGCATGACTGGGGAGAGAACTGGAACAGTAAAAGGTAGAAAGCTTGTGGGCTGAGATAAAAACAATTTAAAAGGGAAAAGCAAAAAGCACACACAAAAGCAAAGAAGAACAAGGAATTAATTCACTGCTTCCCGCAGGCAGGCAGGTGTTCACCCATCTCCAGGAGAGCAGAGCCCCATCACATGTAATGGGTAGACAAGTGCCCTCACTCCAAATATCCCCCGTTCCTCCTTCTTCACCCCACTTTATATGCTTAGCATGAGGTCATACGGTCTGGAATGTCCCTTTGGCCAGTTGGGGTCACCTGTCCTGGCTGTGCGCCCTCCCAACCTCCCAGGCACTGCCAGCCTTCTCCCCAGCGTGGCAGTACGAGAAGCAGAAAAGGCCTTGGCTCTGTGTGAGCCCTGCTCAGTAATAACAAAAACATCTCTGTGTTATCAATCCTGTATTCAGCATAGATCCAAAACACAGCCCCATACCAGCCACTGTGAAGAAACTTAACTCTACATCAACCAAAACCAGCACAGATTGTTAGAGAAAACTTCTCTTTCCCTACCTCTGCCTGGCCATGCTGACCTTTCAGGCAAGTAACAAGTTCTTGAGATATCTATTTTCCCTCTGTAGTGGACTGGAAGAGGTAGGTGCCCCCCAGAGAGGATTCAGGCTGATGAAGTTAGGTGCCAGTCATTCTCCATTGTTCGCAGGGCAGTGTAGGAGATTTCCTTTACTGGGTCTAGCTCATAGTCTGTCATGGTCTGTGACATCTCACTGTCAGAATCTGTTCCACATTCCAGAAATTCCTTCAGCTTCTTATAATTATTTAGAAAGTTCTCTGTCTTGTCTGTACAGATTTTACTTTTCTTTTTAGAAAAATCCCTTTGATTTTAAATAGCCCACCCCTTTTCTCCATCTTATTCCTAATCTTTTAAAACCAATCATATTTTTTTCTGTTATATTGCTCCATTAGATGAAAGTACAGGGTGCCCTGAAGGGATTATGGCCCAAGGAAAAGTCCATGCTGGAGAAAGTACATCTCAAAGTATCTGTTGCTCTGGGTAAGTCCATGCCACAGCAGGTACACCCTGAAGTATCTATCAGTGGCTGTGGATTAATTCACTACACAGCAGGTACACCCCTGAAGATACTGTGGATAAGGTCACACAGGAGCACCTACACCCCTGAGAGATGGTGGCCTACAGATGAGGTCATGATGGAGCAGGAGTGATGGGAAGAGTTCACTGCAATGTTAAACCCTGTGGCCTGACCCGAAAGGACCGGGGTTGAAGACTGTAGTGGATATACATTTAAATCGCTGTAAGCTGTGATTAAAGATGCATTTTACAGGAAGTACTACAGGAAGAACCACCTTAACCAGTGGAGGATGAGCATTGCAGGAAGCAGTACAAGTGCAGTAGTGGCCCAACCTGAGCTCAGAGGGTGGTGGGAGGTTAATGAGGATGTACTGGATATTGCCTTACCTATTAAACTGCCGTTATTTCAGCTCATACATTTTTTGACTTTTACCCTTCTGATTCTCTCCTCCAACCCATTGGCAGGAAGTGAGTGATTTGCTGTGTGGAACTGAAGTGCCTACCAGGGTTAAGCTACAAGAATAGGAAAGAACTGAACTCTGCTCTAGATAAGCTCCACTGTGAGGAGTCCGCAGTGGTGCAAGTCCAAGAGAAGGTAGTTATATCATTTATACAGCTGATCAACACCCAGTTTCTGTGATACACAATATTCTGATGTGGGACGTACCTTGCCAAGAAATTCCTGAGCAACTACATTGGCAGCTGAACAACAAACATTTATAGTTTTGCTGAATTCCCAGTTTGTAGCTCTAACTAGTAAAAGAAGAAACATACAGCCAGAGATTAATTTATTTTCCTATGCAATTTTGTTATACTACTGCTTTTTGCATCGTGCTTTACAGAATTTTTAGCAGTTTGTATTCCGCAGTACTAATGAATGCAGTATTAAATGACTATGAAAAGAAAGATGAATTTGTTATAAACAATTTATATATTCCCAGCCTTTTAAATGTACTATCAGTACGCTTTTTATTCACATTAATCCCTTCTAAAAGAGCCCTGAGACGATTTCTGCTCATTTGTGAAGACATATACTTACTTAATCAACTGTTGTGACTTCTTTTGAAGTAATGGTAGTGTTTCATTAGCAGCTAATTTCTTAGACCTAGAATTACTCAAGAGATGATTACATAAAAGTGAGACTCCCTCACAGTTGAAAGACAGTGCATTGGCAATTAAATCTCTACTCTCAGGCCTAGTCTTTAATCTTGAAATGAAAACGAGACTATTCCCTACTCCACTGAATACTGCACTCAGTGCAGAGGTATTTCTGGTGCCTCCATGAGCCGATAACACAAGTGGTAGCAGTGGAAAATAGAAATTCGTCTCACCTCATTCCACTAAATATACACATTATAAATAACTGTTTCTGGATATCTGTATCATTCACTCCTTTTGTAGTAGTTGATGGAGAGAAAAAGGCACCCACAGAACATTTTTGTCTTACAGCTGAATTAAAGAAGTTCAACGAGAAAGACTGAAACTAAAATTTTAACTTGTTTTCTGTCTTTGCCTTTAACCTTTATCTCTCCTGCACAGCTTTGCTATGTAAGGAGTAAACCCTAAGAAGTATGGATATGGATGGCTTGATGTCACTTAGGATTAGTACCCAGACTTTTATTCCACAGTAAAAACACAGACAGAGACTGGAGTTAATCTCATCCTACAGCAGGTGTTTAAACTTCAGGTAAGTGGATTTGGTCTAAATGTATCTCTGCCCTTTTCTCTCCTGTTCGGCCATTTAGGACATAGGGTGACATGACACATTTCCAGATGTGAAAAAGTCTGTTAAGTAGTTATAAACATGCACTTAGGAACATATTCAGTTTTCCTAGGTTTCTTGAGGTAAATCCTACTTTATTTCTTCTTTTAGTGTCAAACTTCATTTCCTGAATAGGTGAATATTAGCTCTTTATCCTGTTTGCATTGAGACATCTTTATTTAGGATGGGAGAAATCTAAACAAGACATTTTTTCCTGTTTTGGTTTTTGTTTTTATACTGTAAAATTTTTCTGTCAGACTGGCAACTTTTTGTGGGCAGTGTCCAATCATCCTTTGCTATTGTAACATTATTCATGCTCTTATTTGCAAAAGATTAAGTATAATTTATAAAATCATAGAATCACAGAATACTATGGGTTGAAGGGACCTTATAGATCATCTTGTTCCAAGGCCCCTGCCGTGGGCAGGGACACTTTCCACTAGACCAGGCTGTTCAACACCATCCAAGCTGATATTGAACATTTCCAGGGATGGGGCGTCCACAGCTTCTCTGGGCACCCTGTGCCAGTTTTTCACCACCCTCACAGTAAAAAATCTCATCCTAATATCTGATCTAAATCTATTTTATCAGATTAAAGCCATTCTCCCTTGTTCTATCACTATGTGCATTTGTAAAAAGTCCCTTTCCATCTCTCTTGAAGCAACACCCTTCAGTCACTGGAAGGTGCTACAAGGTGTCCCTGGAACCTTCTCTTCCCCAGGCTGAACAGCTCCAACTCTCTCAGTCTGTCTTCGTAAGCAGAGGTACTCCAGCCCTCTAGAGAGTTGTCTTCATGGCCTTCCTCTAGGCTCACTTCAACAGAACCATGTTCTTCTTAAGCTGGGATCCCCAGCGCTAAACAGAATACTCAGCTGGGGTCTCAGCAGAGAAGGGAGGCCCTTTTGGCCAAATGCTTTTGATGCAGCCCAAGACATGGTTGGATTTCTGGGCTGAGAGTGCACAGTGCCAGGTCATGTTGAGAAAATCTTAAAGCTAATACAAGAAGGAACTGATTGAGTTACACAGGCATGTATGAGCAAATGTGTGAGTGTGAAGAGGGAGATTAACTATAAAATTCTCAAGACCTAGGGCTCATTCATAAATTCAGAAAGTATATCCCATTTAAAGAGAAAAGTGAATTGCATTACTTCAGGGATACAACAGAAATATTTGCTGGGAATTCTCATCAAAAGTAACCTTGATATCTTTTGCACTGTAGATGCTTAATATCAGCTGCAATAAATCCCTCTCATTCTCTTCAGTTCCAAAGGAAGCACTATTTTAAATAAGCCCTCATTTAATTTTGGTCTTCAATTCATTCAGAAGTGTGCAGTTCAGCTTGCTTAGTTTTGTCTGCAAAAGATAATTACAAGGATGTGAATCACTATGTTTTCAGCTGAGTCAACCACCCAAACTAATAAGCCTTTTAAGACATTCTCATGAGCAGGTTTTAATATCTGAATTCAGCTAATAGATGTGTAGCATTTCAGTCGGATGAGCAAAACCATAGCAGCTTTGCACAGGCATTGCTTTGTGTTTTTGTTCCCGCCATCCCGAATATTGAGAAGACAACCTTGATCATCTGTTCTAGCTGTGCTGAGTTTGAGAGCAGCATGGAAAGAACAGTGTGGACCAATGCGACTTTGAAATCCTTTCATGCTTTTCTGAGCTTGTAAATACTCCAGTCCGCTATGACCTATCATGAATTAAATTAACCTTAAGTCTGTCAGATAAATCCTGTCCTTTTGTTTGTCCCTGGAAGAGCACTCTGTGCTAGACACTGAAAGCTGTGAAATGGAAGCTTATGAACAGAGCCAAATTTTCTCTAATTTTGGGCTGCTTTGTCATAATGAACTAGCAAGAAGCAGAGCCCCAGATGAGAACTATTAGAGACTCACAATACAGATATTCACATCTGATAATTTGTTTCAGTGCAAATACTACTGTTATTGTCAAGACTATTTTAGACAGATTTCAGGAAGTTAACTTCCTTTTGTACTCAGCAAAAGTGGTTTGCTTGCTTGAGTGGTAAAGACAGGCATGTACTATTCATGATATACTTATTGTGTGAATTCTTGAAGGGTTTTAGGGCTATCAATTAGTCTGTGCTAAGACAGGCAACAGATTCATTATAAAAACCAAACAAAAACAACTTCTGAACTGCTCATCTTAAGGAGCATCCTCACTACTGAAGTTACGGAAAACCTACTTTAATTTGTCTATATAGCTTGAAGGTTAATATGAGATAAACCTCACTGATGGTAAATAATTGTCCACTAGGAAAGTGTCACAAACATGTCATGGCTACCACAATAAGTCCTGGCCTAATAGCAAACCTATGAATGTGTGGGAGAAGAAAAAGCAACAAGCTAGGATTTTTTCCATATTGCTACACAAATGGTATGTGTCTGAAAAATGTCTGTGAAAAAATGATCCACCAGTGCGCATTAATTGGATGTGGCTGGCTGGGCCGTGTGGTAAGGCATTTGCCATGGACAGATACAATCATATTTCAGGTTCTAGAGAAGGAATCTGAAACCTTTGGGCATACACTATTCAGAATAGAAATCTGCTCATTTCTTCCAGGAAAGCTCCTCAGCATTGTTTATATTACTAAATAACCATTGAACCAGGAAGAAATAGAAAGAAGAGGGTTTTTAAAACTTGGTGGTTAGCATGTGCAATCAGACTGTGAGGAGAATAGACTTTCTCTGAGTTCAAATGAGTCTCCGGGGAAAAAAAATTAACTGGAGTTTTCTGGGTTTCAGCTCATGTCTGTAGTGTCAGAAAGTTACTGCTTTTTCTTTTCAACATATTTCATCAAAGTGAAACTTTCTGACAAGGTATTTCTTAAATAAATTCCCTACTTGTTTGACACTAAGTGACCTTAAGCACTCAAATGTACTAAAGTATGCTTTGACCCCGTACTTGGGATTCTTCCAGAGATCATTGAATCAGAATTGTTTGGTTTGGAATGAACCCTGAAGATCATACTGTTCCAGCCCCCTTGCCACAGGCAGGGACACCTTCCTTTAGACCAGGTTGTTTAGAGCCCCATCTAGCCTGGCCTTGAATAATTACATCCTTCCAGGGATGGGGCATCCACCACTTCTCTGGGCAACCTATTCATGTTCCCCTCTGCCCTCAGAGTAAAGAACTTTTTTCTAACATATCATCTAAACCCACTCAGTTTACAGCCTTTCCTCCTTGTCCTGTCACTACATGCCCTTGTAAAAGTGTGTATTCCTCCACAGCTACCTGTCACTCCTTCCATTTTGTGTTTGAGGAGCTCCATGTTGATTCACACAGCCCTCTTGGTGTTTTGCCTGACTTCTTCTTCATTGGAATTCATCACTGCTGAACTTGGAGGAGGTGATCCCTGAATATTAACCATCTTTCTTCTGCCGCTCTTCCCTCCAGGGCTTTATCCCATGATACTCTAATAAGCAGGTCCCTGAAGATGCCAAGCTCTGCTCTCACAAAGGCCGGGGTAGTGAGCTTGCTGTGCATACTTCTTTAACTCCTCTTTTTTATTTCCCACACAACATGTGTCTGCATAGAAGCATTTATGCTGGGCTCCTGATGAAGCCGACTCACTGGCTGGAGTGGCTGGAATTCCTTCGTGCAGCTTTCCAGGCTCTGGGCATCTCTTGCTGTCCCTGGCATCAAACTGGTATGAGTGGGATGGCCTGAGGCTCCCCTGCCCAGTGTGTACTAAACGTGTACTGGATGTGCACTATTTTTATTTAGTGCTGTACAATGCATGCCTTATGATTTTGTGCCAAATCTGTTGTATCAGGAGCACTTCCCCAGACACTGAGAAAGATTTCTGGGTATATTTGAGAATAAATATTCACTGCCAAATGAAAATAAGATAGAGACAGAGCTTGAGTACTAGACCCTGATCCCCAACTGCCTTGGATCTTTCCAAATGGCTATTTCCTGCGAAGATCATATATTAGTGGAGCAAGAACTAAGCTGGCCTGAATCATTCAGTTGCACTTGCATCAGTTTCTGGCTCTCCTTTAATTAGTAAAACAAAGGTAACCCTCAAGCAATGATGGTTACAAAACCCGAAATCTTCTTTGAAGACGAGTATTGGTTAAGTTTGTGGAGATTTATGAAACTCACTTAATACAGAAAGAATAGTTACTAAAGATTGGATCTAAGGTGCCTAAACCCTAGAGAAAAAGTCAGAAGATTCATCTTTTAATGTTCAATCATCTCTGTTAGCTTATGTTTTCATTAGTTCTTAGTGCAAGCTGTGTTTAGAAACTTACTAAGTTCTTTTCAAAGGTCTCTTATGTGCTTTAGTTCAATAGCTCATTTTTCAGCAGTCTTTCTATTTTTCTTTTGGGGTGTTTCTCTAATTATAGAATCAGTCTTTGAATTTTTGTGTTCTTTGTGTGTATGATGAGAACATTTCTCAAATCAATTTTAGACTTCTCTTGATCATATTAAAAGACTTCATTAAAATCACTGGTCATTGTAAGACGGATTTAGCTCTAAATCTTCAATGATGTCTATTCAGAAGCACTTGCATATCATTGCATGTCATCTGTCAGCTAGGTCCCAATTTGTCTGAACAAGAATAAAATATTTTCTTAAATTAAAGCAAAACCCATTTGCAGCTATCAAGCCGTATTGTTGTACAACCCCAAACACACATTACTGAGATCAAGTTTCTTTTCTCTGAAGTACTTTTAGTAGAAGAGGAGTAAACACTTTCACACTGGAGAGTTTTTAGAGTTGGGTAATTTACTATTCACATACTACGTGCCCATCACTGGGAGGTTAGAGAGTTCAGGCTATTAGTACTTGTTCTAAATGAAAGATTTAACAGAAGACAGAGATTAAAAGTAGAAGGTTTATTTTTCCTTGGCTCAAAAGCAAAGTGTAGTCAATTTTGCTTGATCTCTCTCTAAAATGCTTGTAAATGTTTTGAGTCCGACTATGAGACAGAGAAAATCACAGTTCTTCTTTCATTCTTGTCTTGGGCAATACCCCAAGCTATTTGAAATTAATAAACACACATGCTTCAAATATGTCCAAAAGATTTCCCTGAAGAATACACATCCAGGATGTGTCATGTTCTTCTATGACTTTGCACTACCGCAGTAGTCCCTTACCTACTTTTTGGTGAATTTCCCCTCTGTAAATATGGAAAATCAAAATGGTTTTTCCTACACAGCACCTAGCTTCCTCTTGTCAGGAATTTTATATGAGACACTGGAGGTACACATGGAGGTGTACTGCTATAATCTGACAAGTCCCATAGAAAGGGAAGAATTGGAAGGTACATGACTCAGCTGTTAATACTGATTAAAATAACCCTCAAGCAGCTCTATTTTGCATCATAAGTCAAACCAAACCCAAAGATAATCAGAGTGCAAGGGTGATTTAAATTTCCACCTCTGCAGAGCTGCATTAGCAATGTTATGATCCCTTCTGGAGCTTTCTTAACTTTTTCTTGAAGTTTTTTCTTGGTATTTTTCTAAGATACAGCTGTTTTCTGCAAATTATAAACACTTTTTAAAACTTGTTAGGCAGAGTTTATTTGAGCACTTTTTGTGTGTAATCTATTCAATGGCCTGTGGAACACTCAAATATTAAATACTAGAAAGCAGACTGCTTTTCCTTACACTTTCCCAGACTGGAATTTGGGAAAGTTTGTATTTACATTCACCTCAAAAATATGAACTATCTTCAAGACCGAGCTCTGATTTTTCATCAGTTTTTGTTCACAGCCCCAGAATACAATGTGAGACAGAAGAGCATTGGGATGACCTGTATTCTCTAATTTTGTATGGTTTTTCTTTTCATACGGGATTGCATTTTCATAAAAATAAAAGAATATAATACAGTAAGGGAGTATTTCAAATCACTACATATCCACTAGGATACCAAGGCAGGTGCACTTAATCTGTATCCACACATTTTCAGTCTTAGCAGAAGTGTAGTATAATTTCAGGAGAACAGAGCATTCTGACAGAGGAGAGGTTTTTGGTGTTTTGGGGCTCTGGGTTTTTTTTTGTGACTAGAACAGCGTCCTTGGAAGACAGCATTGTAGAGGCAAATCTCCTTAGCTTCAATTATGGCTAAAATTCAGAGCAAGTGCTCTAATTAGAGCATTATTCTGTAGGAGATGGGTACCCCAGCTATGCTGTAAGCTGGTAGAGACACTCTGTATGTATCTATCCAGTTTAGTCCTTTGTGGTGTTTAGGTATAAGGATAGCCTTTTCTTCCTGGATCCCAAAATGGCTTTGGTAAGATGGATGTGTTTCAACACTCAGCTCAGATAAACTGACAGTGCTTCCAAAAATGTGCACTATCAGTACTTCACATACTTACGGGAACTTTTGCCAACAGCTTTATGAAACTCAAGCACAGTATCAGAATTACTTTCTGGCTCAGTGCTGTACTTACCCTTCCAGGCTGAGTTTAAGGCGCATGCTAAGCACTTGCCTTCTCTCCCTTGTAATATGGATATTTCTGCACTGTTAAATAAAAAAGGGTCAGAAGGGAATTCAAGGACTAAATGCAATAAAGTTCAGGGGTGGGCTGCAACCCCATCTCCCGCATGCTGTCCTTGGTGATTGGTTAAGTACATTTTGGGGCGGAGCCATAAATAGGGATTTATCCTTTTAGTTTTGTCAATTCGATACTTGAATCCTGAAATAACATTGCAATGGCAACTACGTTATTACCCTAACATTCCGTTGGCTTGAAATTTATCTAATATGCTATAGGTTTGTGTTGACAATTCATCACAGACTTCGATACATGATTAGACTTTTTAACTTCTTATATCACAAATAATATTATTTTAAATTTATGCCCAGGAAAAATATTATAGTATAATAACATAGTATGTGTCAAGTTATTTTTCACAGAAAGTCAGCATTTTGTTTAGCAATTAGACTTTGCATGGTTTGCATGAGTTTCTTTAAGCGGTACATTAGAGGAAAAAATTGTTATCTTATTCTGTGATTTTATAACTTCAGTAAAAGTTAATCTATAAACTATAAAATTAATGTGTTTACTCTAAATGTAATATACTTATTTACAGGTATTCTTGCAAAGATAATGACCATGACATTAATAATTTTATGTCTTTTATTTGATTATTTATGCTATAGGTGAAAGAAAAACAGTTTAGTGGGACTACAACATCCTTAGAACTCAAACTATAACAAACATCAATGTGTTTTATTTCTGAATGAAACATTTACCAAATATTCATGCTAACATTCAAGCATGTTCCAAAATGATTGGCTTGAGATTTTTCACCGTGAAAAACTGACAAGGTATCTGAGGAGCTGGAATCTGTGCACTGTTCTATCAATACTTGCAAATAAATTGAGAAAGAATGGTTACAATTTTTTCTTTAGCATGTGGAATTTAAGTATGTCAAAACCCCACAATAAAATCAGTTCATGCAAACCTTTATTTATTAATAAACACTTTATGGTTTTGCATAAGCTACACTTGAACAGATCAAGAATACAGTTTTAGTTGTATGGCTCATTGTATGTGAGAACACAGACTTATGATGAAAAAGTTTACATAAGATCCACGGAAGTACATAAATTAGGAATATTTTGTAATTTATGATGAGGGATTGTTGACAGGTGGGGGCCCATCCTGAGGGTCATATCTCTAGAACCCATTATTTCTCTTACGTGTCTATAATTAGCGTAATTTGGCTTTGAGATGACATGCCTTGCAGATGTGGCTACTACAAGATACGTCCCATGGCAGGATCATACTATATGTTTATAAGAATAAAATAAATATTCTGATTGCTCTTAGCTCTCCCTGAAAGCTAAATATCAGGATTTGAATGAATAACAAACACACTGTCAAGGAAATGCCAGAGCAAAGACACATGTTTTACATCTGTCTTGGAAAGTTACAACTCCCATATTCTTTTATAACTCGAAATGGAACAATTCAGAATTAAGGGTATAACATGAAAATTATCTGCCAATATATGTCAGATTTTGTTCTATGACAGTAGTTGAAATCTCTCCCCTACTCAACTGTTGCAAAAGGCACATAATTAAAAAATCACATAAAGCACATAATTAATAAATTAGTGTAATTTCCTCATGAATTTCTTATATTTAAAGAAATTAAAAGTTAAACAGTGCATAATAATTATAGTTAGCTACAGCTCTATAAGCAAATAAGCAGCTTTTAGGGGAAGTAAATTCTAAATGGTCTAGACCAGTTTTCACCTGAAATCGCACTCAGTACTCATCATGGTATTCAGAACATTGTGATTGATTCAGATTTTTATTAATCCCATAGAAATGCTGATAGCTAGACTCTGCCAGAGACTTAAAATGCCCTTCAATATTACAATAGATTTCTAAATAGAAGGCAGCCTGACGTTATTAAGAATGCTTGTTACAATAGAGAAAATCTTGACATATTCTGTTTAATTTAAATCTTAAAAGTTACTTCAAGAAGTGATGACTGTGGTGTGTGTACAACATTCAATCACAAAGAAATTCACTCAATGTATTAATTACAAGAATAAAGAGAATTTAAAACATTCATGAAAGAATAGAGAGCAGTAGACAAAGACAACCTCTATTGCTGAAAATGTTAACTCATAGTTTCATGCATATAACAAAAATGTTAACTTAGAATTTCATGTATATAGAGAACCAGCTGTGAACTATAAATGGACACTGTGCTGAAGGGCAATGCTTTCAGATAGATACAGTGGTATGGAAGAAGAGTCATTAATCACCCCTAGTATATTTAGCATTTAAAGCCTTTATGGGTGATCTGGAAAGACACTAAATGTCATGCCATCAAAATAATGGATGATGAAAATTTGCAAACTTTGTTCAAAATGGCGAAGGAGTACCGAGGGATGTAAATGGAAAATACAAACAGTGAATAAAAGAAATCTGAGTTTATTCTTTAGATATTTGGTGTCTCTGAAGCTTTTGGTTGGATGGTTGACTTTTGAATGGCACCTTTCTCAGCTATGTTCTTATCCAAATTAGAAGAAATTATGACATCCTCAGTAAAGTGTGAAACTGTAGGAGGATGTAATGGACATTATCTAAATTGTCTTCTAAACACCGCATTTTTTCTCTAATGCTCAGTTAAATCTATGGGATTGTTAGTTATCTTGCTTTAAACATTGTCAAATAAGACTGATTATATTAGTACAGACTCTTTGAAGATGGGCAAATACAAACAAAAAAAAAGGGAAAAATTAGTAGGAAGCAGTTAAATGAAAATTTGTAAAAGCTAGCTTTTATCAGGAGATAGGTAAATTTACTTTTGAGACTACAGAAAGCTGGAAGTTAACTAAGAATAATAATTATAAAGCAGTTTAATGTCTTCAAAAGTTGCTGATATTTAAAAAATACCAATAATTTAAATTTAAAGAGTGCATAATAATTAGAATTAACTACAAAAAGATAAACAATTTTTAGCGTAAATAAACCAGTTCTATCTTAAATGCTTATGATTGTTTTTCTAATATGCTTACCATGGAATTTTTTACAGTTTTACCTTAATACCTCACACAGTGCATTGCGTGTTTGATAATTTGTTTAAGTCTCCTCGAGTTCCTTAAAAAATGTCAAGAGTCATCTACAGAGAACTGATTAGAAGAGTAGGCCTTAATTTACAGGTAATTGGGTATACATGCCAGTTTTTTCATTTTATTTTACTTTCATTTAAGTCAACAAGACAAGTAGAGGACTTTTTGTTACATTTACAGGGTATTTATGTTACGCATTTTGTCCTCTGGTTTAAAATAAATCTGGATGTTAAAATGATTTCACTGCAGACTCTATCAATACAAATACTAAATCAAGAATTTGGTCTAACAAGGAAATATAGTCATAACAGACCCAAATGCACATAGCTAATAATTGGATTTGGGTGATATTTAGATAACATTTGATTTATGGCTTGTGAGAGAATTGCTCCTGAGATTTCCACCAGTTACCTTCCTCAGATGTTCACCAAAAGAATATATGGAATAAGTGCCATGAAAACCTCTAGCCTGCCAAGAAAACTGGATGAATTGAGACTCGTTAAGGATCAGAACTTTGAACTAGTTTTGTTTGGGGTAGTTTTTTTGACATAAAGGAGTTGTTGGGTTTTATATTTACTGGTAAGTTACCATGCAGTCACTATTAGTCCACAAAATAAGTTTCCTGTTAAATTTTTGTGGATTAAAAAAGGAAGCTGTATTTACATAGAAAACATACCTGT
Organism: Falcunculus frontatus; assembly: GCA_013398115.1. Taxonomy (NCBI): domain Eukaryota; kingdom Metazoa; phylum Chordata; class Aves; order Passeriformes; genus Falcunculus; species Falcunculus frontatus. The sequence continues at coordinate 382,603 of VZRV01023440.1, read as the reverse complement.
AAACAATAAAGCTTATGTCTCATTAATTTCCTCCCCTGCTCTTTTTAGAAGTGCCCAAAGTCATCTGTTATTGCACAGGCTTGAAAAATCTGGCTAAAGGAAGAAGGCTTTGCTTAGGTACCTATTAAATGTGCAAAAATGCATATGGAAATAATAGACTTCGCAGCAGATAGACTCTAATTGGTATAATGGTTTTCTTTTATTCTCAGTGATAAACTGCTTTTTTCTCTTCATGTCTATAGCCCAGAAGTGGGAAAAAGATTTCTATTGTGTTTTTCCCCCAAACATGTTCTTGTACTGAATTTATAATACAAGCCTTGAGTAAGTTTTTAAATGTCACAAACCCATGAAAACTTGATTTATAATGAATGATGATATATTTTAAACTGTAGCAACATGCCATCTTGGATCCTTTTAAACCTCTTACAGTTAAAGCATCTTTTGAATTATTTTATTGCATTTTATTGCATTAAAGAAAACAAAAAAAGTTTCAAAAGTGTCTAATTATTTGGTTATTGCCTAAATAAAGCAGATTCGAGATGTTGATTCTCCACTGTCTACACCTTATTTTATCATCTGTTATCATACGAAGCACATCAGGAATATAATCTCTCTGATTATTGCTTTACAAACTGTGATAAAACTGAAGTCCCAGAATGTGTTCAGCCAGAACGGATCTTTCATTTGCAGGACATAATGCCAGCTTGCGCCTCAGTCTTCAGCCTGGGGGTTGCTTATACTGCTCCTAGATCTGTCTTGACTCAGCCAGCAACTCAACTGTTTGGTGATGGTGTATGCTGTTGCCTTTCAGCTAAGACAGCAGCTTGATTCAGAGAATATTACCCCTTTCTGGTTTGCTGCAAAGACAGAGGTTGGCTTGGCTCACCCGAGATTTAACAAGGCAGTTTGGCTTTCCAGGGGAATGGGAGAGCAGCACTCATGCAGGAAGCTATGGGTTTGGCTGAGGAGTAGTAATTAGAGATGTGTTTCCACCGATACAGTGACAAATCAAAAAGAGGAACTTGGACCCCCTCAAGTCCTGTTGTGAAAGTAGCTTGTAATTCCTTCATTATCAGTGCATCCTGTGATGTTGATATTTTAATATTTTAGAGATGCTTTGAGATTAATAAGCTGGTAGAAATAAAAGTAGCATAACAGTCATGGTTTTTAAGGCAGGGTGTGAAACAGTTTGACTTCAACTTTTTGGAAGGACTAAATTGTAAAAGAGGAGTATGTTCTCATGTCTTCTCTGAAATAGCTTGAAGGGAATAAGCTAAACAATTGGAAATGACATAAATCTGGTCCTTTACATTAGTATTTTCTGTCTTCAGTTCCTTTACCAACAGGCCTTTTCCTTTGCAAAATACTAATTCAGAATCGTTCTCTGCAATGCAATGCTGCTGTAGTTTTTTAGATTGCCAGGGCTTGTTCCAGATTTGTTCCATGGTAAAGCTCTCTGCAATTTTCCTCTTTTCTTTGTTTCTACTGTTGCATACCACATTAGTTCCTCTGCTGCTCAGAACAGGGATAAATCTCTGTCTCACAACAGAGTATCACAATTACTTCCATTATGGTCCCTGTCAAGAACTGAATCTAAAGATTTTTACAGTGTGTGAGCATGCACAGACATAGTAAAGATGTTAGTGGCACATGTTTATACTCTGGTACCAGTGCCCAACATAAAAAGAGGATTATCTGAAGCAAAAAAGATAACACTCATATTTTTGTTTTGATAGCTGAGATCTGTGTTATGGCTTTATACAGCCCTTACATATGGCATTACAGTCTCAGGAGCCAATGAAGATCCTCAAAGGCACTGAGCTTGTATACCTGTCAAAGCCACAGCAGAGGCTTGACCGCCAGAGAACATTCTTTTCACAAACCCAGGATATCTTGAAAAGAGGAAAGCTAGCACTTCCTCTTAATTATAGCTTTACATTAGAGGCATAAAGTGAATTTTGGTCAGCTACTGAAAATTGAGTCAATAAAGCCAGAAGTTTCTGGGCCTTCTTGTCTCCGTACTTCCTTGCAAGTGAGACACCTGTGGTGATCAGCTGAAAACTTCTCTAAACATCTTAGAATATGTTGACAAGTTTAGTTTACTAAACAAAAACTCCCATTGCCATTTCACACACTCTGGCATGCAGGCTGTGCACACAGCATGGTGCCCAGCACACAGGGTGCTTGTGAGACCTGTGCCCTGCTGGATAGCTTCTGAAGGCTAGGTGAGAATAGAGAATTATTAAGGATAGTGTGCAATACAGAGGAGTTAGCATGTTTGCAATCTTATCCTTTTCATTTTCTGACCTTGTGACGTGGAGAGCACTTCTAAGCGAAAGAAAAGAAAAAAAAGAAAAGAAGTCAAACAAAAAAAGCATCTACAATTTGACATTCATTGACTGAATGAAGTGAAAAAAAGAGATCAGAGCTCTCCAGTCTATCTCCTATTGATATCATCCTGTGCCCAGAAATATCATTTAGCTTAAGGAGAACAATGTGTGTAGCAAGAGGCATGAAGAAGGGGAATCTGTTGCAGAAACAGCAATACATTGTGTGGGAATGTGAGGAAGAAATGAGAGGTGGCTGGAAGAGAGATGGGCAGTTAGAAATAAGTGGGCTTTCATGAATGATGATTATTGACAACATGACCACTGATCTGAACATAAATGGTTTTATTTACTTTAAAAAGTTACTCTTGAATTAAAAGACCTTCTCCCCTGAGTTGCAATAGTAGAGGCATTTTTAATACATCAGCTTTCCCCTTCCCTGTCTGTGTAGTTACCTTGATAAGTCCTCCATCATGAATGGCTAGATTCATTGCCTTCTTTTAGACTTCCATTTGCCAGTAGGGATTTTTAGTTAAAGATATATTCATAACTGGCTGACAGAAAGAATAAATTATAGTATTAGCTTAAAGAAGCATAAAGAGTAACCTTCCATCTAAAGTTATATAAAGGAATCTTCATTGTTTATTTTTTATTGATTTACTAAATTAATAGGATTATTTAAATTGTTTATTAGACAAAAAAACTTTAAATCTTTGAGCCTTCAGACAATTTTTCCATGAGCTTGTAGATGTTGCAGAGGAACATTTCAGTTTATTACAGAGGGAGCTTTTTCTTGATGTCAAGTCAGCACTGAAAGTGAAGAATTAGACAGTCATTGATATATCTGGTTGTATTCCTGTGCTGAGAGGTATTCTAGGGCTGGTTGCGTAAAAAAGTGTTAGAATGAAGCACCATTTTCCTTTTAATTAATATTACAGAACCTTTCTATATAAAGAAGTTAAAATACATTCATTACATTCAACAGGACTTTGGAAATACCAAGCTGTGAAGTACTGTTACACCATACTCACAGCACACACACCATCCCACAAATCACTGTTTTTCTCAAGCTGCAGAACAGCAAAGTAGCAGCACTGGGATATAAACAAAAGAGGCAACTGTGCATTTCTGTTATCTGTTTGTAAGATTAGTAGGAAAGAAGTTTGAGGGAAGTACATGGTGCCTATCCTACTGGCACAAGATTTTATATAAGGTATTTCTCCTTTGAAAACTTTTAGGATGCTCTGCTACCCATGTTTTCCAGGGAAACACTTAGATCGAAGGCTTAGTTAAATAGGCAGTACATTTGGTAGAGCCTCAAGAAACAGAAATAAACACATATATAAAAAAGTTTGGGTTTTTCCTTGCGAGAAGTGTAGCTGATATATATTTGTGTTTATTTCTGTTCTTACATCTTTGACTCTTAAGATAATTTGAGTGTCATTTTATCCATAACAGTAGAAAGAAGCATTAGCACAAGGAAGAAGACAGTAGTCTCTTGTGCATGGAAAAGTACGTGCTGTTCCTTTGCTGTACAAGAAGCGTAGCATGATTGTGAGTCATGAATGCAGACCGAAGCCATGTGCTGCATAATGCCCGCTTCTTGTTTTCTGCAGATCTCTGGTTAGGAAGCAACTAAGATTGGTCCTGTCCTCCAGTTCAACAAATATTTGTTTTAGATACATAACAGAAAACATACCCTCAGATTGAAAATGTTAATGTGAAGCAGCTACTTAATTAATTGTGTAATTGTCGATAAGTGATTGGTAACTCTCTCTGCTGCTAACGGCGCTTTTAGTATTCATCTTGCACATAAAGCAGTAGTGGATTGGGTACAACAGAATGTTTTTAATGGTTTTGTTATCTGCAGCGAAGAGCATTTTCTGCATAGAAATTCAGACTCTTCAAAAGGGAGAATGTAAACTAGTTAGGACATTATTAACTCTCAGAGCACTGCAAAAGGAATAAAAGGGGAAAAATAATCAAGGTAATAAAAAGTGTGTCAATTAGAAAATTATTCAGGAACTGAGAATCAAGGTTTGAGCAAACTTCAGCCTAAATAAAATGTTAAGTGGCTTCTAATTTTCTGAAAATAAATTGTTTCTAGTATCATTCTTAATTAATAGAAATGTTAATAATTGCATGAAGTAAAAACCATCCTCATGTTCTTCACATATTGCACACATGACTGCCAAGCCAATTTAATGTATGGTTGTAAGAAGGAAAAATGGTATATAAAATAACTGAGATGTATTATTTCCATGGTTTAAGTCTTTCTATCCATAGTGCGGGTTATACTTTTCTCACTACTATGTGATTATCAGTCTTGTGAAATGGAAGGAAGAAGATGGTTTCATTCTCTAGTCATCGTTATCTCCTTCTGTGTAACTCAGAACCTCCACAACCTATAACACAGAAAACGGTGTTTTATCTCATGGTCCCTTGAGAGAAATTATAAAACTTAAAGGATGTGACAAACTATATAAAACTGTATGGCTTAAAATACTGAAAGCAATCCATGGTCAATGCTGAGGTTGAAATGCATATTCACAGTGAAAGTTGATAAGAAGTGTTGAGAAAACGGAGTCTCTTTCCTGAAACAATAGCTAGGAAACTCATAAACAATGCAGAAACTCCTATACATTTTTTTTGGTGTTCATATCCCTGTCTGTCCTTATAGTATTATTTTTCATTTCAAGTCAACTGTGCAATCTACTACATTAATTGTCTTCACATCCTTTATAAACAGTTTGGAAATCCCACCATAAGATGCATAGTGAAGAACAACTGAATTAATTTATGATTTTTTTCAATAGAGGGTGTCTAAATGACCAGATAAAACCAGGTGAATATTATTTTGTTAATGAAATTAGTTGGAGTTTCACCTTAAAACTGTATTCAGCTTCAGCAGATGTCCTTTTAAACTACATGGGAAAATTCAGTAGAAACTGATAGACATTACAAGTACCATTAAAATGAATGGAGAATTGGCATATCACACCTGCAGATGATTTCTTCTATAAGCAGATTAAAAATTCTGTGTTTGATCCCTTATAATTTGGTTTCAGTCTCTCAGATAATTCTGTGCAATCTTTTCACTCCTTTCTGTTATGTTTCATACGTATTTACAGTCCATACTACTTTATCATCCTCAAAGAAAAGCTGTCTTCTTTTGTCTGAGATAAAGTATTAAATCCATAATAAAACATGCATATGAAGATAAAACTCACCAATACATGTAGAAAACAGCTAGTGATATACTTTGTCCATATTTTAGCCTTTTCACAAATGACATACATCCAGTTTCTCCATTGGCGCGTGGATCACATGTCCTAGTCTGGGCTGTTAACTTTGTCCATCCTGTCTCAGTGCATTCATGCTGCATTAGTTCTTCAATATTTTCAAAGATCTGTAGGCATCATTGGTTTTTTTAATCCTTCACTTTTTGTTGTATAGCAGTTTGGCTGTTTGCATTTCTTTGTGTTGTCTTGTAGGTTTGGTTTTTTTCCTCAGGTGAATTAGCTGGTTTTATCGCAGATTGAATTCTCTTATCCTCTAGAGATTGATGAGGTCTCTACTTAGTTTATTTAAAGAAATTTCCTATTTATTGCCATTGGATTTTCTTAAAGTAAAGGCTGCATGGGATCTTAATAATTAATACTATACAACAGAGCTGTGTTATTACATATCCTATGAATTAAGTGTTAACATATATTTGAGTGTTTATCTGCTTCTTAAAGCTGTGGAAACTTGATGCCAAAATGTCTCTGCAGATTTTGACCTGCACTCTGTTGCATTATTTCTCTGTGGTTTGAATACTTTCAAAGCTGAATAATCTAATTGCTTTTATTGCTGTATTGGAGTTTCTCTTTTACACATGCAATCTGTAATCCCAGTCATTAGCCATGATATTATAGAAAACCATATATCATTTCACTGCTGAATAATTCCTTTAAACTAGGGCTTGGTCTAATATTTTATCGTTTTAATAGCTTTTGAAAGTTTTCAGGCAATTTCAGGCAATGGTGTTCTTTCTTACAAGAAAAAAATTATATATTTGTATTCTGACTCATTAGTGTCCTAAAGCAAAGAACAACAGCAACAGCAAAAAGGCTTTTCTAAAGAACAGATAAACTTTCCAAGGAAGTACTTGATGTCCTGCAGTCATTAGCATATTCATTAAGTCCACCTACTTCGCCCCTCTAAATTGAGACACTTTAAGTAAGTTGTCATAGATTCCCCATATAATCTATGAAGGAATGGATAGACAGTGAGAGGATGTCAGAGGAGAACAGACGGAGATCTATGAGAGAGGTCTCATAGAGACTTCATTTGTGACTTCATCAAAGGGCTAATAAATTCAATGGCCACTAGTGAAGCAGCTGAACAGACAATTATAACTGGGATGCTACCCAGAGGCTCTTTAATCAGTCTGTCCTTTGTCCCTATTTTTTTAAGATTCTAGTTCTTAAATATTCTTTCTCTGAAATAGGACTGTATACATGAATATATGAAAAACTTATTGTTTATTGGAACTGTGTCTACCAATCTCATAATGAAGGACATGTCTGGACAGCAGTGATTTTTTTAAATTTAATTTCATGTCTTTTGCTGACATAGTCTATGTTTACAAACGTCCTGTCAAAGACTGAGATTCGAGGCAACTTTCAAAAAGAGATAGAAAATATGAGACACATTTAAAACCAAATATTTTCTTGTATAGGTTTTATAACAGAATGTGCTTCCCAATCTAGTGTCGTATCACTGTCAAAAGGCATAGGGATTATTTGGTGTGGGATCCACTGAAACAGTGTTTTTAATCAGATGGTTTTTATGTTACACAGGAGAACAACATTCTATAAACACTGGACATTCAAAAGATGTTTGGATTTCAAGGCTTAAGAGGAAAACCAGTATTATCAGCTGAACCAATTTTTTGATCACAGGTAGATATTTCAAACTAGTAATCTACTTTATAATCTAAGTACTATAAAAAAAGCTTTCTTGAAACTTTCCATTCCTTTAAAAAGAAAGACAAAAACTAAAAAATAGAGAAAACAAGTCTGTATATACATGCCCATCAGTTCAACAGATGTTGGAAAATTTTAAATATTGAAATATCTTTAATGCTAAATTATTTCCATGTGGAAATGAAAATTTTCCATTTTCTTCCTTTCCCCACTCTCAACTCCTATTTGTTCCTATTTGCTTCTTTCTCTGCTGACTTAAGAGAAGGATAAATGGTAATGCATAAGGTGTGTTCTACACCCAATCCTCTGCCTCTCGTGAGCTTTACAGAATGAGAAGTGGGCAAGGGCCCCCACACCCCACCACTACCCATGGGATAACGTATTCCTGAAAGTACAGGTTCCTGGGGGTTCCTGTACTTGTTCATGTAAAGAGAGGGGATGACAGAGGAAAGGCAAGCAAAGGATGGATTGTTGTGTGGTTAGGTGTTAGCATCTAGTTATGTCACTCATTTTTCCCAGTGCAAGCAGGCTGCGACAACTTGATGACTTATTATCACTATGTTTCCTCATAAGGAATATTTTACTGACCTTTGTGGAAGCCCTGATTTCCTCTAAAGTGAGAACTAGGGCTTGCTGAAGCTTTTTGCACTAAAAATACCCAGTGGGGAAATGGGACATAAAAATTCTCTTGCAATTATAAGTTTGAATGCTATTTTGATCTCAAAAGAACCAAAGCAAACGAACACAGTTTGAGTTTTGAAATCAAGAGTTCCGAATTCTGAGAAATTTTTAATGGAAACACTCATTTCAGTGTGTCCAAGCTTGCTTTGATCATAACTGTCAAAACTTTATGTTTCGCCATTCCGAGGTACAAATTTGTGGAATTCTCCAGTGTCTAAAACAATTGATACAAAGACTTGCTGTGCTTAAAGGTCAACATTGTTTCAAATCTTCAGGTAAGGGACAACCCAGATTTTTCAAATAATTTTGAAAAGCTATGTTCGCTTTCCAGCAACTTGATTTCTGTAGATGCTTAAGTAATGTGTGTAGGCTTCCAAAAACTGCTACTACATCCAAAAAAAGAGGAGACTGAGGGGAGACCTCATTTCAGTCTACAACTTCCTCATGAAGGGAAGAGGAGGGGCAGGCACTGATCTTTTCACTCTAGTGACCGGTGACAAGATCTGAGGGAATGGCCTGAAGCTGTGTCAGGGGAGGTTTAAGTCGGATAGAAGGAAAAGATTCTTCACCCAGAGGGTGGTTGGGCACTGGAACAGGCTCTCCAGGGCGGTGGTCACAGCAGCAAGCCTGACAGAATTCGAGAAGCATTTGGACAATGCTCTCAGGCAGAAGGTGTGACTCTTGGGGGTGGTGCTGTGCAGGGCCAGGAGTTGGACTTTGAGGATCCTCATGGGTCCCTTCTAACTCAGCATATTCTGTGATTCTGTAAAAAACGTGGCTTACAATATCTTCATCTACCTTATTCATAAAGGAAAACATTGTGGATACCGATGGGAAAAAGAGTTTCATGATTTAAATGTCATGGAGGCTGAAGCTATGGTCCAAGGGGTCAGACAGGTGCTTCTGTTAAAATGGGACAAATACATCTAGTGGTGCTGGAGACTTCCCAGTAGAAAGTTTAGAGAGAAATAACCTTGGGCTTGAGAAAAACAGAACAATCCATTGAAAAGTACCAGTTATAACAAAAACCGGTTTGTCAAAAATTCTTTTGTAAACAGACAACCAGCATTGTGGTTATATGAGCAACCTATGATGCTTTAAAAACAGGAAAGTACGATCCCTAGGTGGCATCTGTCTTCAAAATCTTCCACCTCTGCCTCTGAGTAGATGAAAAATGATAAAAAGTGATAGGTTGGAAACTGAACATTTCTTGCTACCAGCAAATCCATACTTTTATTGTGCTACTTGAACTTATTCTGACCATAGAGAGCAGAACAATAAGCACTGTGACTCAAATAATACATTTTAACTGTTCATTATGTATATTTTGAGAAAAACCCTACTATATGTGTGGTGAAAAGAAGTTCCGAAACACTGGGATAAACATTCAAAGTAAAAAGGAAAAAGGAAATTTACAGGAAAAATCAAATCTTGGAGTGATATTTCTTCTGTTTCATTTTATATATACTTATAATTGCAAATAAGAGGCCCATGTAACTTCTGTACGCAGGCAGACATAGTAACACACATGCATGAGGGATGGTATAACTGCATTGTGTTGATTAAAATCTGTCTAATAATAATGGCTTTTGCAGTCTTTTCAAAGAAGAAGCCTATTTGGGTCAGCTTTACCCTGATTTTTGATGGTCGGAAAGAAGTATGTAATGCCATTTCACATTCTAAAAAAAGAAATAACAGCCAAGCTGTGGCTCAGTCACCACATTTTTTCAACCAGTGAGAACTCAAAAAACCACAGCAATGAAAATTATAGGAACATGTCTGAGGATTCAGATACCAAAGACAGTCTAAGACCAAGTGCTATAAAATCTGGAGGTGGCTGCCCAGCTAAAGCAGGCGTGCCAGGCTGCCCTACACTGAAGAGTGAGGGGAAGAGGTATTACTTCATTAAGCTTAGAGCCAGGAATGGCTTCTTGGAGCTGATACATTCGAGAGTGTAGAGGCATCCAGTGTCTTCAATCATGTTGTTTCCCCTGGAACAAAGAGGTTTTTCTTTTCTGGGAATGAGCACACTGTTCAGTTTGGCATATGTGATGTTCCGATATCAAACTTCAGCTCCTGATGGAAGTTCCTGGAAGAAATTCTAGTATCCTGAGGAAAGCAGATCCTATTCCCTTTGTACAATAAGACAAGTCTTTATTTCAGTATTAATTATTTCTAAAAGTCGTGACTTCTTCTGTTGGTTTGTATCTCTTGTGAATATATATTGTCTCATTTGCACAGTTTTTTAAAATGACAAATATTACATTCAACTGTAATGTACAATATGAAAAAACTTACTGTAATCATAAAATATTATCATGAACATTTGGAAAGTATCAGTGATTATTTTTTCTATAACCATATTTTGACTAACTGAAAAAAAACCCTGTCAATTTTGCAGGTACTTTTCTTCTAATTCTTTGTCGTTTTATAAAATGCTCATGAACATGATGAGATACACCAGGGACTGAATTATGATTATGAGCTAATAATGAAATGTCTGTGAGGTTGCTGGCATTCTGTCCTCTTCTTTCTATCTAATAATGACCAGAACATGTCACTGGAATACCATAATGCACACCCTGTTAAGCCATTCTTTTTGAATATTAAGAGACACAAAAATATATAACAAAAGGGAAACACCCCCCTCTCCCAAAACCAAAATACAATAAACTGTCACACGAAGCCCCTCCAAACCTCAGGAAATGCAGATTTCCAAAATATTTAAAACACCCAACAAAACAATTATTCCTATTATTTAGAATAATGACCTCCCTCGTGATTCAAAAACTGAGAGAAACTGGCAAATACTCCTTCTGTCAATTGCAAGATCTTTAGTGATGTGCCTCAGAGAAATGGTAGCAGAGTGTAGGAGTGTAGAAAAGTTTATTTCATTGATATCCTGTGGAGTGGGGCAAGAAAAACCCCTTGATTCTTTAATAAAGTTTGTGCCACAGCAAAATCACAAACCTCTACCTCCCCTCCTTTTCCTCCTTTCCATTAATATCTTTCCCACTTATCCAATAATCCAGTATCTAATAACAATCCTGTTATCCAGTGATCTAATATCTTTCTGACCACTCAAGTCTGTAGCACTGCATGGGATTGCTGTGACCCAAGGGCAGGACCCAGCACCTGATCTTGTCCAAATGGCCTCAACTCATTGATGCAGCCCATCCAGATCCCTCTGCAGAGCCTTCCTCCCTTCCAGCAGGTCAACACTCCCACCCAACTTAGTGTTTTCAGTGAACTTACTGAGGGTGCTCTCAGTCCCAGATCATTGATAAAGATATTAAACAGAAGTGGCCCCAATACCGAGGCCTGGGGAGCTGCACTTGTGACTGGCTGCCAACTGGATTTAGTTCCATTCATGACCACACTTTGGGCCCAGCTGTCAGTGAACAGTGCACCCATCCAAGCCGTGAGCAACCAGTTAGTCCAGGAGAATGCTGCAGGAAAGAGTGTCAAAGGCTTTACTAAAATGCCCGAAGGCAACATGCACTGCCTTTCCCTCATCCACTAACTGGGTTATATGTACCTATTATGAGATAGCGTGAGTAGTCCTTTAATGGTGTTTATTCCTCTTTGCTGACTAGGAAGGGAGTTAGAAACCTATAAGTGAACCTTATTTCAGAATAATTCAAGTCGCAAAGTCATACCTCTGCCCATATGTCTGAAGATTAAAGTGAGTTTAATATTTTGCACTAAATAATGATATTTTATTAACACATAGAAGTAAACTACTATTCTAATTGGCTTTATAGTACCAGGAAAAGCAATGGCATATGTGACAGAATAACAGATAACGTATGCTTCCTATAAATAATTCTATACATGTGTTAACAGTATTAACAATTTGCGATAGTCAAAAATTATCTGCTTCCTTTTCAATACTAGTGAACTGGAAGTATTTGGTTCAGAACTCTTCCATGAACTGTGAGCAAACATATTAAAAAACTGCATATACCCATATACACACCTATACATGTGCACACACGTGTGGTTTTCTTAATGAACCACAAGTTGAGAAGACTGATTCTTAGCCTGTTGTATACACAGAGCACTGAAAGTAAATGCTTCCAGGTAGAAAAAGTTACTTCTAGATGATTATGAAGGGAATTTTCTAATTAAGTATGGAAGGAAAACAATATGAAGTACAAATATAACAAGGAAACTGTTCTTGCATATAGATAATGTAGAAATACTGGATAATATTGCAAAGCAGTAATATTTTGACTTTTAAGAGCCCAGAGGATATGCTGGATGTATGGTGATTTCAGGGAGTTGTATAATTGGAATTGTGCAGAAAATTTCAAAGAGCAGCAGGCCCTGGCTTTTCTGATAGCTAGCAAGACTAGTGGAAGTACCTATCAAGAAGCAAAATCTCTTTCAGTTGTTGGAAAGACAGGCTTCACTGAGAAAAAAAAAAAAATCAAAGAAGGAAAGAAAAAATAAGTTTCTTAAGTGGAATGTATTGATGCATAATAATCTATGGTAGAAAAAAATAAATCCGGTTTCAGTTTTATTGTCAGCTCATAATGCAGTTTGTGGTCTAATGCTATTTTGACATGATAAAGTAAAAAGTTGAAATAGATGTTCTTTGGAAACAAGGACACCATTTGCAGTGAAATTGAGACCCAGGTTAGGTTTTGCATATCTTAATCTTTGAAGTAAGTATGAGTAGAAAATTTACAGGAGTTTTTTCTAACAATTAAGGACTATCACTGTAGAAGACAGCAAATGACTAATAAGGTGTTAATACGTCATTACTTTTTAATGAAAAATAAATCTGTAAGAAATCAAGATTATATAAATAGATTTGTATATATGTGTGTGTGTATGCATATTTGACTTTACATAAATTATAAACCAATTAAAAATATTTCGCTTATAGATTCAAAAATAGTAATAAGAAAGCCTCATTGTCCACTAAGATGAATATATAAAATTTAATGCTTAAAAGTAAAAACTGGAAGAGTCCTATCCTCTTCACGATATAGCCAAATGTGACCAGAAATGCAGATGATATTGACCTCTAGGAGAACAATCCCTTCCATTTTAACAGTAGAATTAAGTCTCCTCCATTCCCTCATTCCCTCGCTCCAGGCCCTGGAAATTAATTGTGGAAATAGAAATTTTCTTCCACCTTTATAATTATCTATAGTGGCTCTATAATTACTGTAAAACTAATTGGTATCTATTACTTTCTTGGAAGCAGTGTCGAACCTCTCTAAGTTAGTGTTTCTAGGTATGCTATTAAACTGGGATACCAGGATGATCAAATAATCTCTCCTTTAGAGTCACAATGAGTATATTCCATAATTTTAAAAGGATATTTCTAAGTTACCTGTTACCTACAAATCTCAATGTGAACATGTTGATACATGAAAAATAGTTATTTCTTAGTAGTTAGTAGCTCGTTCAAGTTGTCTCGAACAGGGAATTCTTTGATTTTGTTGAAATGAAGCTGAAAAACAGTAACTCAAATGGACACAAAGTTTTCTGTGTGTTTTTCTTAGGACAGGTAATGTAAGGGAGATAAATGAAATCTGTCTGTGGGATATGTGTCCCATACAAGACATATGAAGATTTGAGTCATTCTACATATTCAAAGGTTTGTTACTAAAATCATTAACCTTGGAGAAATGTGACTCAAAAAACAAAAGTTACTCGAGGACTGCAGTAGGTTTAGGAATTTTTCTGTCACTCGGTGGTGGGACTGGGTAACTGTCCTTGACTGTCTCTGTTGAGTCTAATATGACCTGGGCTTGCTGATGAGACCAGTTTCTTGTGTTCACTTGCCTTTTCTTATTATGCTTCTATCTGGAAAGGTTTTGTTAAAATTTAAGGAACATATTTATTAGCTGGGATACTCAGTGCTCAATTGGTAGTAAGCATTCTTACTATGCTTACACATAAGTAATCAGTAAATGTCATTTAGGGTATGAGAGACTGAATAAATGAAGACTTTTTATGCTATAGAATATTACCTCCTAGTACAGAAGCTCTGATTTTCACATCCAATTTAGTTTAAGTGAACACCTATATGAAAGTGGCATTCTAAATATTAATTCATTTAGCAGCAAAGTTTTAATTTGAGACTACAATTTTGCCTTTTATAGAAGGATATTTTTCAAATATTAAGGGGTTTTTGTTGGCTTTAAACCAGAATTTTTTAAATATATGTATTAAAATGCTGATGAAAAATTACAAACCTCTTTCTAAAATGTTTGACTGCTATATTTTTACCCTCAGTAATTCAGAAAACATTTTTTCCTGATAAATATTGAACAAAATACTTTAAAATAAATGAGTAAGAATGAAAATAGTGCCATCTGCTTGCTCAGCTTGAAACACATTACTACTTAGCCTACCCAGTAGTGTTCTTATGATTTTACAGTGGCTAATTTATTTCATATTTGCAATGAATTTGAAGGACACGTTTCCATAGTATCTCCTAAATGAGCTAAAATTACTGAAGGCAAATGTAGAAAGAAAGATGGAAATAGATTCCGGATGGAGAATGGATTTACTGAAGCAAAAAATGCAGAACGTTGGCTACGCTTTGTGCCAAACTTCAAATAGTTCTTTGCTGGTACTTTTATTTCACATATATAAAATGTCTTATATTGGCGTGGTTGTTAAATAAAGATTATTCTTTACAACCTGTTTTAACTCTACAGATGTGAAGGAACAACTAACAAAGGCCACCATAAGAATGATTTTGGTTTTTTCTTTTTTTTTTAATGCTAAGCTTGTGCTTCAAGATAATGCATTGCTGGATTCCATCTGTTCAGGTTGGACATCTGCAGGCTGTAATCTCTGGTTATGATGGACATTGTTCTTCAAACTGTCATAGAGTCCTGAAGACATTATTTTGGCTTCTTTTGAATAAGAAACCAGCTGCAGAATTCCTCTGTCATCGCACCTCATCATTACGCTGCAACAGAAGATCAAATCAAGATAAAAAGCCTCATTGTGGTAGCTAGAAAACAGACATGCAATAAAAAGTATACCCAGAAGTGCTGATAGTCTGGCCTTTGACAAGGTTGAACAAGTAGATAAGCCACGTGGAGAGAGTTGGAGGCAGGAACAGACAAAAGTTGAAGTGAAACAGGAAAGTCATTTCATGCTAAGTAGCTTTCTAACAGTTTCTAGCGCAGTAGATATTGTCAACAGGGATGCTTTATAGAGAGAGAGTGTGAGAGTATATAAGAGGAACTGGTGGGTGGTCAAATCATTTTCAGTGTGAAAAGCTGGGAAAACTAAGCAACAATTTTAGAGAAATCGTCCACCTAAAAAAAAGAGTGGTTTGGAGATTAAAAAGAAGGCAATGTGCTTCTGAAATTACAGTTTATAAGTAACAAAACAAACAGGCAAACAAAAAAAAACCAAAAAGCAGCCAAAAAACTCACCCTGAATATCTTAATATTTCAGCATGTTTAAGGTAGGTTTACTACTAAAAGGGTAGAGAAATGGTCTAAGTAATTTTTTATATTTAAGACTGATGACCGTAAAGGAAGCTGAAGAGAGTCTCCAGGGCATGCATCTATAGAAGGTAACCTGAATGTGACCCTATAATCCCAATTTTGTATAAAACTGAGCTACAGGCTCCTCCACTGTGGCCAGTGCACTGAGGTGGATCTGATTCTGTATTTTCCTCCAAGAATGCATCCTCTGGAAAAAAGGAACTCCTGAACTGAAATGTTCAGTTTTGTTAGGACACAGTTTAGGACAGTGATCTTATAACTGAGGAATTTTGCTGGGCAGACAGAGTAAAACTAAAGGACACTGAACACGAAGCACACCATGTATTCTCTGTGCCCTTTTCTTCAGTCTTGCTCATATCAGCAGGTTTCAGAGCTTCCTGACTGCCATAAACTGTTTGTTTGACAGCTGTTCTGAGACATTAATTCTTATACTGTAGTGCTGTTCATGGCTGTGGAGCACATCAAGGACTCATTTTTATTTGTGTTTCATGGTCATCTTAAAAAAGATCACGTCTGTTTTGGTTTTTTTCTTTTCTTTTTCCCTTTCAAGGATTCTTTAAACCAGTTGAAATATGCATTATAATTGTATGATAAGAGATGCTTTTTGCAAAAGGATGAATAGGGAAACATGCCTCTCATCACATATTGACAGTCTGATAATGAAGGAAATTACAAAATTATGACTAGTTTTTTTTTTAAATTCCAGTTGCTCAAAGAGAGATTCTTGCTCTCAGAGCTCAAAAACTCTATAGTTCAGAAATATTTTTTTGATATTTGGTTCTGCTTCTATGATGGAAAAGATAAATCCAATTTACTCAGATAATTAAGAAGGGTTTATGGTGTTTTACTACCAAAATTCATAACCAGCTGAGCAATTTCACTCCCACAATGATGAGTTAGAGTTACCAAAATTCATTCCTGACTCAGATAAATTTGCTGGAAAAAGTTTAGGAATAACAGAGAAGGTGAAATTTTTAGAAGTGGGTTGAATTCCTGAATAGTTTCTGTCTTGATTGGTCAGACTCAAAGACATTACTCCTTAATATTTGTTCCTTTTCTTTTTTCCTAACTTCCCCCACCCCAATCTGTGAAATCTTATACAAAGTGCTTCCACATTTGATCATAGATCCTCATCAACTGGATGGCTTTAACTGTTGTCGAGAGAGGATGGAAGACATTTTCTGAGCTGAAATGGGCACTTTTCTGAAATTTAACTTTCTAGGACTACATACTACTTTTTCGACTGAAAAGTTCACAGAAAAAGGCTATAATTATTTTTAGGAATAACACCACTATTACTAACAAGTCAGAAAACACCCAAGGTTTTTTGCATATGGATGGAAGCAATGTTAAAGTTGTTTTGAAAATTAGATTACTGCATTCCTCCTGTATATTTATTTCTATATACATACTGTAAGAAGAGTTTCTTAAATTTATGGTAATTTTTTTTGTAACAGAACTACAATTTCTACTTCTGTGTTATCATGACCATTTTCCAACTGAATTCAGAGGAAATTTTTTCCATGTAATTCCTTAGCTGGTCGTATTTCAATGTTTTTACCAACGTGATTGATAGACATTTTAAGATGAGGCCATGCCGTGTTTCAGGATTTTGATGTCACATCATTTCACCTGAGAGTTGGGTCTTAAAAAAGATTATGTCCTTAATATATTATAGTCTATTATAACAAACACTGTTTTTAAAAGACTTGGTTAACCTACTGAGATGAAAACAAGACTTACTGTAAGGCTTATTAGTCTTTAAGTTTTGTGATTTTAAGGGAACATACTACTCTTCTGATAAGAGTTGCATTAAAATGAAGATTATTCCGTTGTTTTTCTGCCTCCAGGAACAAGCAGTTTGAATTTTACTGTAACACAACATACATTAACTTTCTTCTCAACAATCAAATAGTGAACATTTGTGTTTTGCAAGCACAGCTATATTTTCATACTTTTCCTATAGCTTTCCTGTAAAATACTCGTTATAAACTCCAACCTATAAAAATTATTACTTTTCTTTGTAGTCTTCTGATGTTCTTTTAGATTATTTTATTTTTCCTATATTACTTGTAAAGTGAAAGTAAAAAAGTCTTATAAATATGCTTAGAAAAAGTATGTCAAAAATTAATTCCATTTTTTATGCACATGAAAAAATGCAAGAATTTGCTCTCAGGGATAAGACATACAGTTTGCATACATACCTACATTTATGCTCAAAAATGTCTCATTAGGATAATTTTTTTTTTCAGAAAATCAGAGCTTTAACTTCAAATTATGTCCAACTGTGACTGAAAACAACTGCAGAGGACAAATCGTGTAGAAGTTTTTGGTCTTTTTAATAGCAGTTGGTCTTTAATAACTCAGTAGGCTGAGTATGTTAGCAATGGTACATCTGCAAAGCAGTGCTTTCCTTGCTCCTTAACACGGTTCACACCGCACTTAGTAGTTGCACCCACATTAACAGCAATAGCTCGTAGTCACAGGGCCCTGAACATCCTGAGCTAAGTTTGCTTTCAGTAGAGGGTAGGACAAAATGCTCTCCAGGGGTCATTTTCTACACAGATATTTTTGTGATTTTGCAGTGTGCTTTAGCAAAGTTTAAGCAGCAGAAATGCAGCAATGCAGTACATTTCTGGGCTAGGTGTTTTTAAATGGGTAGGAAAGTCTTCATTAAGGACACAGTCCACAGCTGACAAAGAAGCCCTTTCTTCATACACAGCCATTTCTTCAAACTCAAACCTACACAAATTTTGGCTCAAAAAATGTTTCAGAATTTTTCTTTCTTTCTTTCTTTTTTTTTNAAAATTTTTTAGAATTTTTTTTTTTTTTTTTTTTTTTTTTTTTTTTTTTTTAACTCCCTTGACTATCTCTCACTATCTAGAATTTGCGTTGCCAGGAACTTCTTGCATGGTGAAGTACTTTCACCAATCAAAAGACTCCATCTCCATAGGAAATACGTATTTCTTTAAGAAATTTAGAGATGGAGCTTAGTACTATGCTCCATTCATTCTAATAATCTATTTTAATTCTGTCAAAGAGGACCCAACCTTTTTTATTATTATCCAAACTGAACTGAAACTCTTTACCTTTTTTACCCAGCACTAGTCCAATTTCTAAAAGGCTTAGAGAAATCAAATTTTACTGGTCAGTTATACTGAATGAAAATTGGCTTCTGAAAGTTTAAAAGCCTTCAGTTTATCATTAATTCAAGCAGTATAATCCATTTAATTTGTGTGAAAGCTATCTCATGATCCAGTAAAGCACATAAGGCTAGAGTCAATATGAATCATGCATCCAAATTCAGACAAAACTAAGATAGCAAAGCTTACAAATGAAAATAAATAAATAAATAATAAAAAAATGGTTTGATGTTAACAGTCTCCAGGAGCACTGTGTTCTTAAGCAAGCCCAGGGCAGTACTGCAGGCAAATATCTCTCAACCTCTTTCCTTGCTGTGCCTGACTTGCACTGAGGAAATGGGAGCTCTTCTTTGTAAGTCTCCATACCTTACTGGAAGATGCAACCTAAGTGAACTGGTAGCTTTAGGTATGTAGTTCAAGTGCTGGTCTGATAAGAGACAAGCTAGATTGAATTTTCCATCAAGTGTTCAAGACCAACACAGGCGCACAGACTGGGGAACAAGATGCTGGAGAGCAGTGCTGTGAAAGACACCTGGGGGTCCTGGTCGATGGCAAGTTGAACATGAGTCAGCAGTGCCCTGGCAGCCAGGAGGGCCAAGCATGTACTGGGGGGCATCAGGCACAGCATCGCCAGCCGGGCAAGGGAGGGGATTGTCCCACTCTGCTCTGCACTGGGGCGGCCTCACCTCGAGTGCTGGGGCCAGTTTTGGGTACCACAATATAAGAAAGACATGAAACTATTAGAGGGTGCCCAAAGGAGGGCAATGAAGACGGTGAAGGTCCGTGATGGGAAGCTGTATGAGGAGCAGCCGAGGTCAATTGCTCTGTTCAGCCTGAAGAAGAGGAGACTGAGGGGAGACCTCATTGCAGTTACAACTTCCTTGTGAGGGGAAGAGGAGGGGCAGGCACTGATCTCTGGGGTATACAGTGACAGGTGACCCAAGGAAATGGCCTGTAGCTGTGTTGGGGAGGTTTAGGGTGGATATCAAGAAAAGGTTTTTCACCCGGAGAGTGGTCGGGCGCTGGAACAGGCTGCCCGGGGAAGTGGCCACAACACCAAGCCTGACAAGAGTTCAAGAAGCGTTCGGACAATGCTCTCTGACGTATGCTGCAATTCTTGGGGTATCCTGTGCAGGGCCAGGAGCTGGACTTGATGATCCTTGTTGGTCTCTTCCAACTCAGCACATTCAGTGATTCTGTGATTTTTATTGATTCTTTTTATAGCACGGTCTTGCTGTTAGATACCCTGTGTGTCTCTATTTCTTCTCATACAGCTGTGCTAACTTTCCAGACTCTGGTCCCAGGACTACTTCTGTATTTGCCCACTGAATCTTAAAGTTTTACAAGTACTTGTAAAGAAAGTTACAAGTACTTGGAGCAGTACTTGGAAACCAGCTTTCTTCCAGCTAGTGCCCTAATCACTAGAAAGTATAAACTCAGCCTATTCCTCAAATTATTTTCCTCTGTTCTCTCCTGAAGTGGGAACTTCCAGGAATAAGTTGATATAACTGTTTCTGGTTACGGAAGCTGTCCGTGACTAGCTATTTCCCTTATTACATTCTATAGAAGCGAATGGTAATCGTTTATACATATTTGCATATGGAAAAGGCACTGTGCCCGTTTCAGTCCTATGAGATCATGAAATTCTAGTCACGCAGTTTATAGCCAAGCTGTCAGAGAATGATTTCCTTCAATAAATGTAAGAACATGATATGACTTTGTCCTATTACAGAAAATTCTATCTATTTCTATTTCCATTTCTTGTCTCTTATAGTTTATAAGATAGAAAATTAAAAGTCAATTCTGCTTGGTATGTACAAAGATTTTAAAATGTGTCTGTCAGGCTGCATTCAATCTCTGGCTGAGGAGAAGGTGTAGATTGGTCTCAGGGAAAAGAAAGGAAAAGGCTTCAGAGGCTAGTGGCTTGCTTGAATTCATACAAGAAGCATTGTGAGCCCTCAAGTATAAATGCATAGTGACACCCTTCCAGGCCCCTCATTTTAGGAAAAACAACAGCATTAACGCCTGGTAGATTTATCCTTGCTGCCAGCTAGAGAAAATATTCTGGCTGCTCTCTGATAGACGTTATAGAACATGGAGAATATTTCAGGGAGCGGTGATTTACTTGAGAGCTTTACCAAACTTTACCCCACTTGCTTTTGATGAGACTGTGAGATCTCATTGCCTGGCTGCCCCATGTCCTCTACTGGTTACATGATTTCTGACATACTGGTATTTCCCAGAATGGCTGTGTGCAGGCAGCTGGGGGGGATATCCATTACAGATGTCATTTCCCACAAAATGTCCTCACATAGCCTCTAATATAATTGTTGTCCACTCTTCTACACAGTGGTGTAATATATAAAAGAAATTATTTGTATAGATACTTGGTCATTTGCTTTAGGTCATTTCTTTATATAATTTCTTAGAAAATACATAGACTAAAAAGGGTAGCATTTAAAACCTAATCACATACATTAATTTCAACTGACTGACCTGAGGTGCAGTTATCACAACATCAGCTCCATTTACTTTGGAGTTTTAGTAGCATTTTGATGGATTTCTCATGTCAGATGACCATATTTTGTGGCCAAAGCTCTTAGACTCATTTGATAAAGATACATATATTGCCAGTTTATCTTTAGAGTACAGATAAATAATAAAATACTTCTGTGAGTACATAACTCTAGCTTTGGGCCCCACAGGAAATATTTTTGAAAGCAAACTACACTGCTTTGGAATGAACCAGAACACTTTCTCCTCAGATGTAACAAATTCTCTTTTCAGATTAAATTATATAGTTCACACACTGCATAGTTTAATTACAGATAAATGTAAGTTTCTATATATAGTTAGAATATTTTATGCCAGGTTTTTTGTCTTTTCAAGATTTCACAGCTAACTACAAATCAAAATATAAATGCAAGGTATTAATTATTACTTTTGATTCCCACTGTGCCAATTAATGTCAAGTCACTCACTACGGACTAAAATCAGAGATTCTGAGAGAATTCCTTGGCATTAACAAGACCTCAGCAGCCATCATTTGCTTCATATACTACAGAGTTATCTTGATTAGTACTTAGGAAGCAATGTGCTATTACTCTAAACTTAATGTTGATGTAATTTTAAAAAGAAAATGAATGTCTGTCTGTTATCTGATGTGAAGATATTTGAAGGGTGTATTTTGTACCTCTGATATGAAACAAAAGAAATGCATTTTTTAATGAAATTAACTTGATGTTGGCACTTTCCTTGTAAGAAAACGTAACAATAGAAAAAGGTGTGCCATATATTATTTCCATAATTTATTGCAGGTTGAGACATAAAATAACCAGAAAGAGCAAATTAAGGAGTCAGAACATGAGCTAATGAAAACTAGGGACATAGATTTGAAAACAGCTGTGAAGTTGTACAATTAGTTAAGGAACAGCTTGAAAACGGTGAGGAAGAAATGTGAAAGGGAAAGACCCAGGAAACGAAGTTGTGCTGTATTAGAATTGTGAATAGTAAACTAAGACTCCTTTTTTAAAAAAATACATAATATACAAAATTTGTCCTTCTGTTTAAAACTGTTTTTCTTATCACATTTATTACAGCAAATTAAATTATTAATCTTTCAATCATTGATAGCAGAGAACCCAATATGAACCAGCACCTTTAAGTTAAAAGCATTTCTTACATGTGTGATGCCTTACTGGCATGGGGGAGATTGGAAGAGAGGAAGGATTAATCTCTCTTTAGTTGTACTGCTTTTAGACCTTGTGAGTCTATTGAAGAAAGTCCTACTTCCCTCTTGTAAATATATTTCTTTCACTGGGTTTGAGTGGTTCCCAGAGAGATTCCTTCCTGCTGAAAGAAACAACAAGCTGTCCTGGTTCTGGCCAGGACGGTTAATTTTCGCAGAAGCCAGGAGCTGGGAAGGCCAGGGCCTGGAGGTTATTCAATACCATGTCATGTCATTTTCCAAGGAGGAGGGAAGGGCTGGCTTCTGGGTCAGCACAGTATAGTGGAGGGAGTGCTAAGGTCAGATATTGTCTATAGTTGGGGGAGTTCCATCTGGATTGTTAATTTTTTGTACCCTCTGTCCTTAGTATTGTTGCTGTTACTGTTAATGTTCTTATCGCATTTCTTTTTCCAATAAATTGTTCTTATCTCAACCTGTGATCTTTACATTTTGAGATTCCAGTTCTCCTCTCCAGTTGCAGGGGAGGGTGAAGAGGAGAGGGGGAGCAAGCAAACAGAACATGGTTGGAAGATTCTCAGTGACAGCACGAAATTCAGGAGTAGCTGTCCTAAACCATGACAAAATTTTAGGATGGGACAGAGATGATAAGCATTTTGGGTCTCTTGGAAGCAGTCTGTGCTTTTTGGTTTTGAGTGCAGTTATAGCCTTGATGAGATTCACAGCCCTTGACAAAGAGGCAGCAGCTATTGAGGGCTCTGGAACAGGTTTTCTATTCCCAGGAACACAACTAGTGGGACTTCCTGAAGCATGCCAGATACCAAAATGTACACTTTATAGTCATTTAGTAAAGGTCCTCTCATGCTCCTTGTTTGCAAAGTTGCTTCCAAAGTCAGCTCGTCACTAGACCTTTCACCCTGTCCTCCTATTACTTGGCATATGAGAATTCTGACCAGCCTATTAGACAGTCAGAAATCATCAAGACTGTGACCAGTGGGTTTCTGATCAGTGAAGTGATCCAACGGAGATCAGGTCTTACCAGTACTTCTTGACATGAATATTCCAGTTGTTCACCACCATTTCCCTGATCTGTGTTCTGTGTTTTTACTTTTTAATTCTACAACATAGAAACTATACTGTCTCTTCAATGACCTACTTAATAGCTCTGAAAAACATGTGCTACGTACTTTTGCTTACAGCTGGGGAGTCCTAGGTCTAACTCTGAATCTTGATGTTGAAATGAATCTGAATCGGTTTTGGTAATTTCAGTCTGCAGTCATTTTGTTTTGCCCTTGGTGAAGCTTAGTGCTAATGTTTAAAGCTAGGTATCTTACATTGTGGGTAGTTCCCTTCCTCTGAGTTAGTAAAACCACCATGCAATAATTTTAGTATTTATAACAAAATCACTTAATATTCATCTACGTGTTAGTCGCTGTTTGTAAAGCAGAACATAAAGTCTTATTTTCTCCTCATTTTCCTGTGTATTGCCAAAGCAATTTTGCTTGCCAAATTACATTCATTCTTTCCCAGAAAGCTCGTAAAAAGATATGGAAGACTATTATTCATCTCTACTCTTTACTTTCACTCTAGTTCGTATTGTAGTCAGAATAATTTAATCTACTATCTTGTGGCAAAGTAATTCTAAAGAATATAGTACTATTACTAAATTATCTTATTTAATTTGTTTTCATATCTCATTTATGCAGGTTATATCACCTCTGTGTTTTGATATCTAGAAGAAATGTCATTATTTTAAGCAATGAAATAATAATGTGAATAATGTAAAGAAAAGTAAAATACAAGATACAATACAGTATGAAATACTGTTTTTCCTCTGTCACACAGATATCTTTTCTTTTAATAGGAATCCATTTTTCTTTAACATCTGTATTTGCTGTAAAGGGAGAAGAAAATTAAAATTAATATTTACAGCAGGATAAATTTAGTAAAACTGAAATTTTTTAATTCCAAAAGATTGTTCTCATTATTATCGCTATTTGAAACGGAAAAATCACACACAAAAAAGACAGTCATTAAAAGTTTTTTTAATTTGGATTTTTTTCCAAACCAGCTTGCTATATGTATTCTGGTTTATAACATACAATGGTTAAAGAAGTTAGGGAATGAAAAACAAATTTTAAAGCGCAAATGTCTAGCTGCATGGTCTGAATTTCTAGAAATTTTGTAAGGTCCCAGTAGTCATTATACTATTTACTGCAAGAAGTTAGCAATCCAAAAATGGCACAGATAAAAAAAAAGAGTGGAAAAAAGATTTTCTCTTTTCCACAAGGAAAAAGAGAAATCTCCCCTGTGCACACTTGATCAATCCCTTAGCAGGATCTGGCAGTTTTGTCTTGAACTAATGGAAAGAAAAAACTAGAGTGTGTTCCACAGCTCTGTGCATGGAGGGATTTTCCACAAGTGAATATCTCCTTTGTTTGGTAGAAGATATTCAGCTGTCTTCAAGAGCTAGGCCTTTTGCTTTTCCCAGAGCAGAATTTTGATGTTAGGAATGCTTTGTCTTACTAGGATTTTCCAATATAAAGTTCTCACTTTTGTTGAAATGCATATGTTGGAAATATACTTGATTTTTAATATATATTTTATTTTCTGTTACATCTTCAATGTTTTAATCTAGGAATATTTTAACATTTCATTTAATGTTTTACTTTAATTTGGGGTTTTATGTTATTTTTATCTTAAAAATCTTAAAAATCTTAAAATTATTTTATTATATGGACTTTTACAGTTGATTGCCTCTAGAAGTATGGAAACTTTTAAATTTTATTATTTAAATTTCTGGTTTATTATGTAAATTCAGTTACAACAAGCTGTTGCAATTTTGTTATGCAGTAACTTTCCTTAGTGATTTAAAAAATAAATCGTAACATTAGGTTATGGCTTTGCATATTAGTAGCAGTTACGCACTTCTCTCTATTTAATAATGTGCTGTACATGACCCAATGGGTAGATACAGGTAATATGCAACAAAATTCTTACATTCACAAAACATAGAAATAAAGGTATTTGTACTAAACTTGCAGAGGAAAATTAGTGGTCTAAATTTGAGGAAGTGATTATTCCATTATGAGTGTCGCTTTGTCTTATTTTGTACTATATTTCTTGGCTTGCATGTAGAAATAAGGGGTTAAGGTTACCTTTCTTCAAACGTTAATGTAATTTCTATACCATTTTAGGGTGCTTCTACTCTCTCAAAGATTTTCTGTAAATGCTTCCAACAGGTGACATCTGTTGATCCTTAAAGGCATATATGTATATCTAGGTGTTTCCACAGATTTCAGTTCGTATTTTTCAGGAGTGGATTTGATGTCTAAAGAAACTGTCTTTCTTAATTTGAAATTTCTGGTAGAAGAGTACTTGTTTACACATCAGAACATCAGCTTTAATCCATGTACTCGTTAACACAAAAATTTTCCACTGCAGCTGATACATTCAGCAAATTTTTGTGATTGCATATTAATTGGAATAGAGAAGACTAGTGTTGCACAGGTCTTTATAAGCTCAAAAATCAGTTTGTTCCTATTACCTAATTCATATTTTTCATTAAATTAACCCTCAAGATATAAAATAAATTTCTTTTGGAGAATATGGAATTCCAAAGTAATTTATAATGAGAACACAGCATACATATACATATAACAAGGAAACAAGAGAGAAAGCAAACGGGAAATACCTTCTCCAAAAGAAAACAGAAGATAATTCAAAGATTTATTATGTAGGAGTAAGAAACACACATTTGTTTATCACATCCTATGTAGAGAGCTTTGACCTATTTAAGCAAAGCTCACATAAGATCAGTAAGAGAAAAAATACATATTAATGTTTAATAATAATGATGAAACAGTGAGTTTCTAACATTTACTACTTGGAAGTTCTTGAACTATGTTTTTCAAGAATGTTCAACAGAACTTGAGGACAGAACATAACTATCCTTGGTCCTCCTCGAGTTTCATGAGAAGCAGCTTACACCATGGGCAGGAGGGCTCAGCGCTTCCCAACTCAGAAGGCATTTGAAAGGTTTTTTGCTGCCCTAACTTCCTTCTGGTGCAGCAGGGGCTGCTGGGTGTCCATGACTCTTCATAAGTCATGGGCCAAATGTGGCTTTCTCCTTTCTTCACTGTCATTAAGAAAGGTGGTATGGACTAGGTAGTGGAACGAGGTAACAGTCTGTTCCGTGGGGCAGTGGCAGCTCTCTGTCTCTTTGCTGCTGCAGTGATGCAGAAAAGCAGAAGAGGGGAGGGTTGGTGAGGGAAAGACGTGAGATTTAGTTCAGAGACAAAGCTGGCCAGAAAATCCCCTTCTAAACACTTTTCCACTGAATAACAGTGATTTAAAAGGTTTGTATCACATCTCAGCACAGTTCAGTTCTATTTCGACAACACTGCCCAAACTCTACCATATCATTTAAAAGTGTGTGCACTCAGCTGCTCACTGCTCTGCTAGAAAATCTTATCCCCTCTGTACTCCTGTTTCTGAGTGTCTTACTTTCTCCTGCTTGCGCTGCTGTGGGTCTGGATATACCCAAAAGCCATGGTTAGCTAGTACCAGGAGAATACCATCAGAGGAACTGGTGATAATCCATTCACCCATCCAGGACTTGTATGATGTCTGTTCAACTTACATAAACAATATCAGTGGGTTCAAGCACTGTCTCAAGCACAACTCTCTGTGAGTTCCTTGATGCAGGTTTGGCTTGTGAAGGAAATAATCTCCCAAACATTGCCTGAGCCTGGCTGGGGGATGACACAGGGATAACAAGTTAGCTGTTTTGGAAGGGAAGACAGTTTGCCAAGTGGAGACAAGACACACCATGGTTTCGTTGAGGGACATTTCATTGTGCCTAATTTACAAGTTATTCTAATATTTTTTCTCTATTAAATAAACTGTTCCCTAATGAACTGTACCTGACCACTCTCATTAATCTCCTCTCAAAGGAGGTAGCTGTGACACATGCAAGTATATTAATGTTGCCTTTATCTTGCCAGCTGAGGAATTGAAAAAATGTGTATAACTCAGGACCTCATACACGCACACTTCCTTGAATCAGGAAAGCTTTGTCGCTATCAGGACTCGAGATAGGTTGGTTGCTAATCACTTTTCTGATTGCAAAAGTGACATACCTTTGAAATAAAAAAGAGTAAAATTGAGGTAAAATTATTAAATGGAATTATTTTCAAATTTCCCTTGAAAAGTGCTCAGTGCCTAAAGAGATAACACAGAGCGTAATTTAAATTTATAGTCTAACAGCCTCAGTACAGAGCAGTAAGTTCATGAGTTCTATCATCAGCTCTGATAGAAATTCCTTCTGGTGTTGCTTAATTCACTCATCCTAGCTGATTTATCATGGAAATGCTACAAGACATTGAAAAGAGGGTTTATTGCAACAGCATTACAGGTATTTATGATAAACAATTTACTGTAAGTTTTACATTGCCAAGAGATTTGCAAGCACATTTACTACAACTATTAAAAATTGCATCAGCTTTTGTCCTGTAATATTTGCACTTTTTTGTTCTCCAGATATTTTCCTATAGAATGAAATAACTAAAATTGTTGAGGAAATCAGTGAAAAATGAAGCTTATAAATTTAAGCAATCACTTGAAAACACATGCCATTGCATGTCAATTATGCTACAGACATGAGGGTCCTTAAAAAGTCAGAGGCAAAACCAACTTTTATTTCTGGAGAAATCTCCTCAGTTAAATTGCCTCAGTCATAGACAGACTGCTGCAGGTACCGTAAGTAATTACTTAAGATTATTGGTATTTCTGGTTTCTTTTCTAATTTTTAATCATAGCCTCTGATCTGATATTTTTCTCTGTATTCACCCTAGAAATATCACGTTCTGGTTTTGGCTTTACAGTTTTAGAGTGATAAAAAGTCTTTCAGTGGCCTGAAACAGTATACCTGGAGGCTAATATTTTGAGTCAGTTTTACCCTCAGTCCATCTGTCTTACAGAGTGAGTTAAGTCTGAAAGCAAATGTTGTCTGAAGCACACAGTGAGTATCAAGGCTGAAGGGACAAACTCTGACACGAGTAGGTAAGGTCAGCTTCAGGTTTGTCTTGCGGAATTAAATTGCATAGACTTGTTTTGAGACTGGGCTTTTATCTCTGCAGCTACTTGTCCTTGAGGAATTAGTAACATTAGTCAATAGCAGAAGGCAGAATATGAGCACGAGTTTGCTTGCAATGCCTGGATACTGCTTGTGAGTGCTTTGGCTGGGATTCAGTCACATTTCCTGCTCCTTCTCCCTAACCTCCAACACCGAACATACATCTCCATGATTCACCTGCCTGGGCACATCATCCTTAGCCTGTCTTACTCATGGCTGGCTCTTTTTATTTCACTGCTTTAGAAACAGAGGCTTTTGACTTGATTCGTACAGTTTCTGTTACTTGACTTCTCTGTTCTTAAGTCAAATTTAGACAAAATTTAACAGATGTGAATACGTAAAAAAAGTATGGACAACATCTACTGGCATATATTGACAATTTTGAAGGGCTACAAAGAATAAAAACTCTGAGGTGAGGGAAAACAGTCTTTTTAAAAGCTGCAGTTGTGCACTATTTATTCATATTTGAAGACAATTTTTGCAAGTTACTTCATTATTGTTTTCTATAAATCAGTAAATATGTCCCCAGAATTTCAATACAAGTCTCTAAAGCTATGCACATTAATCTGAGAAAGACAAGACCTTGAAAGAACTTAAAATAAATGTGTCCTATATGCCATTTAAGAAGATGAATATACTATTTTTAACCTACAATAATTTTATGAAGGTGTATGTTGGAGAATGCATGGTTTAAGTATGACCACAACTTTAGCCGCTGTGTGATCAAAGGTGAATAGAATAGAATAAAGTAGAATAGAATAGAGCACAATAGTTCCAGTTGGAAGGAACCTCCAATGATCATCTAGACCAACTGCCTGACCACTTCAGGGCTGACCAAATGTTAGAGAATGTTAAGTACATTGTCCAAATTCCTCCTAAACATTTGACTGGCTTGGGGCATTGACCACCCCTCTAGGGAACCTGTTTCAGTCTTTGACCATGCTTTCAGTAAAGAAATGCTTCCAAAAGTCCAGTCTAAACATCTCCTGATGTGCTTTGAACCGTGTCCATGCACCCTGTCACTGGATCCCAGGTAGAGGAGTTCAGCATCTCCCACTCCACTTGCCCTCCTCAGGAAGCTGTAAAGAGCAATGAGGTCACCCCTCAGCCTCCTTTTCTCCAAAGTAGACAAGTCTGAAGTCCTCAGCCGTTCCTCATAGGACATTCCTTCAAGCTCTTTCTCTAGGTTTGTTGCTTCTTCCAGAGGCATGGACCCTCATATCCTTCTTGAATTGTGGGGCCCACACAGTACTACAGATGAGACTACACCAATACTGAATACAGTGGGGTCATCAACTCTTGCCCAGCTGGTTATGCTGTGTTTGATGCTCCCAAGGGTGTGATCTGTCCTCTTGGCTGCCAGGGCACACTGCTGGCTCATATTGAGCCTGCTGTCGACCAGCATCCCCAAATCACTTTCTGTAGGTCTGTTCTCCAGCCACTCCTCTCCCATTTTATATTTGTTCCTGGTGTTTCTCCAGGTGTAGAACCCAGCATTCGGTCATTGTCATGTCATGTCATTGGGAGTTGCCCAGTGCTCCAATATACCAGAACATGCTGCAGACCCTCTTATTCCCTGAGAAAATCAGCAGCACCTCCTCGTTAAGTATCGTCATCAATAGTACCCTTATTATATAATCATTTTAAGTAAAAGAAATAGCATTACATATAATTATTACGTAATATTTGTAAAACTATTTCCTTCTCATCCTCTTCCTCCTGCAATAACATAACATCCTCATATATGCTGATCAGATTGATTCTACCACCAAGAATTACTAAAAGAACATTTTATAAAGAATATCAGAAAAAGGTAAGTGTTCTGCAACGTTTTTGTGTTGTACTTTTCTGGACTCTATTGAGTGGTCTATCTGAGACTAATATGAGTAGCTGAACTGTGTTTATTAACTCTCAGTAGCTCTTTCATGAATTTTATAATTGCTCTTGATCCTATATACAATTTTTCACGCACAATGTCTTATTGAAGTGACTTCCATCATTTAACTGTGTTTTATGTGGAAGAGTGTTTTTCAGATTGATATCTGACAATTTCATCTGCTGCCTCCTGTTTTTTGCATTCTGAGACACTGAAAAAAAAACCAAATGAAAAGCCAAAAAAAAAATCAACCAAACAAAAAAACCCAAGCCAAAACCCCCAACAAACCTGTTTCAACTTTCTTGGACATTTGTGATTTGATGAATCTTTATTGTGTTAAAAATTATTTAAGTTTTTCTTAGGATGACAAAAATGGCATGATTTTAATCACTAGTTATTGCTCTTCTGCTTTCGGTCATCATGTTACCTTTCCCCTTACTTTTTCCAAGTTTTTGTTTTGCTTTGTTTTGTTGGGTTTTTTTTATAAGGTGATCTGGTTTATTTTAACCAAACATTCCTGTTCCAGGAACATTGTGTATTCTACAGTGCCACAACATTGTTTTCTGATTAGTTCTCCATTCCTTACCTAATAAATTGTAATACTCAATTTGCTTGTTTGACTGCTTCTGAACATTAAGATGATTACTCTATTTTCATAGAATAATGTATTATAACTCTGAAATATCTTTCCTCTGCTAGTTCAGAGTCCTTCACTGTGCATACAAAGTTAGAATTGATTTTCCCCTTATTTTTCCCCATGAGTATCGCTAACAATAATAATTTTCAGCCTGTGAATCTAATCACCATAAAATATCATCAAGGCTAATTGAACATTTATATAGATAATCACAAAGCTTACCCTGTTATATTAGAAAGGGAACTAGATACTAGGACTAGACCCTCATACTTTTGGATAGAGTTGTTTGCAATAAAGAAATTAAGTTTTATAGAACTTCCCCCCCCA
>VZRV01023440.1:161142-351298 GCA_013398115.1 Falcunculus frontatus | reverse complement strand
CCCCCCCCCCCCCCCCCAGTTAGTTGGGAGTAAAGTCCAAGAATTTCTCAGTTTTCTGTAACACAGCTAGGAAATGCTGAAATTTCAGTCTCCGCAACACTTCAGCATGTTGTCACACATTTACTCAGTTTCATTGTCAAGCATTCATTCGAATGAGTGGATGGAAAACCAGGCAGAATTTGAAGCCAGCCTCTAAGGAAATGTTCCAGTAAAATGCTACATAATCTTCAGAGGGATAAATGTTTGCATTTTGACCAATTGCTATATTTTTCTGGTTAATTTTACTGGCAGAATCTAAGAAGTGTTTGCTGTAACTTAATTTTTCAGGCTATGATTAATTTGCATTTTTCCAGAGCAAGCCTGGCGTGATGCATATCACAGATAGGACACCAAACAAGAAAATCTTATGTACATGTTGGTGTAAACATTCCTATGTTACAATTATACACTGTGGCAAAGTCCATTGACTTTAATGAAAATGAGAATGGTGTGGAAAAAATAATTTTGCAGCTTGTTTTGAAGATAAGACACCCTTTGCCTTAATGTTTTCTCTTTTCTAACCTGTTTCACAGCAGAGTACCCTTGACTGAAACCACTTAATTCATTACCATCATGAAATGCAGCAAAAGTTTCTATTATGGTATGATGTTAAGCCTGATTATTAAGAACGTATATGAGAAACTACCTCAAATTAATGGAACAAATTGAAATCTTAATTGCTATCTGTGATCTAGGCATACAGGAGATGAGGTACTGGAACAAATGCCCTCATTAATTTATCTAGAGCTTTGAAAGAAATGTCTTTCATGAGGAAATGCAGAAGGAGATGCTTATTACCTTCAATGTCACAAGCAGGGTGTTCTAATCTTGGAGAATATGATTTGAGACAGAAATAAGAATGAAATATAAGCTATTTTATGGTTGGAAAGCAGAATGTAGAAAGAGAATTTTGCTCCTTTTGGTATATTTCGATTGTACGACTTCAAAGGATTTGCAGTTAAATACGTGAGTTTAAATTGAGGTCAAATTACACCAAACATAATAGGTGGGTCACACATAACCTTATCTGTAAAAAATATAATGAGATAGAGCATAATAATTAGAAATCCTTTAGAATATGGAAATTAATTGTCTTTTTCATTATTTCAGAGATTGATTTAAATAAAAAAATGAAATCCATGGAAAAAAAAAATTCTTTCCTTGATCTGCTACTCTCTTTCCTATAAACTTTTAATGACAAGGCTGTGACAGATGGCCTTTAGGCCTCTTTTGGCCATCCTGCTTTATGATCTCTAATTAAGTCCAGATCACATCTTCCATCTGGAAAACACTTTCTGTCAGCAGGAATTCTGTTTACAGGAGGCAAATAAGAGGCTGTAATGCAGGTTTAGAGACTGAGAAGCTAAAGTCTCCTCAAACTGCCCTTAATAACATGTAAGCTTTAGCCATAGTTTTAATATGAGTCATGTTTGAATACATATATTCCTAAGTAAAATAAATTAAAATACAAAATGGACTCATGCAAAATTGACTATTCCAGTACAACTTGCTATTTTTATCTAATAAGTTGGGTGATTTTCTAGGTTAATTAAACGAAGAAAATCTCATTGATTTCTATATCAGAAATGTTATCAGTGAAACATCACATAGGGAGAGGCAGCTGTTTTGAAGCTCAAATAATCCATTCCAGGTGTACTTGTGTACGGGTGGAACTCAAATGCCTCATTCTCTTCTGGATGCCATAGGGCATCCAAGACATTCATGTGGAACCGATTTCAAATGCATAGAACCTATGGGAGGTCCATGCTTCCTTGGAGTGACAGCTGAAGATGTGGTGGATGTGGTAAAGCCGCAAAGTATTGTTAGGCATCTGAGAACCAAATCTCATCTTTGTTGTCTGCCTTAAGGTGTATAGACTCTACCCTTAAACTCCACTGTAGCGCGTCGCTGGGTCTGCTGACCGCCCGGTGGCCAGGCAGGGCAACGGCTACTCGGCTCCGGCTGCGCGGCCACTCTTCAAGTGGCAAGAAAAGGGAGCTCTGTGTAGCCTGCCTTAGCAAGGCTCTTGAGGCTCTGGCTGCAGAAGGTGGTTGCTTAGCAACTGGCGAGGGCTAGGAATGAAAGAGGGACTCTTCCGTGCCTTCAATCCCAGTTTATTGGAGGGTCAGGGAGACAAAAAGGTGCTGGAAGGGGAAGCACTGGCAAAGAGCCGAGGAATGACAGTTGCACGCCCCTTTTAAGCGGGGGCAGTGCAGGGAGGAGACAAAGGGAAGAACCAATGGGGGAATGACAAAGGAATGACATAAACCAATCAGAATATAACAGGGAAGGAACATATTTAAACAAACCAATAGTAAACCGAACTGAACAGAACTTTCCAGACCCTAATGCATATTTAACAAGGGGTTATGAATATACATATAACATTGAACCAATGGGGAAAACGAGAACAAAGAGGGTTCTGGAAATAGAGGCGGGGTTGCGGTGATTGGCGTTCAGTGGGTGGAGCCTCAGTTGTCCACCCCGCCTGCGGGGCTGGGCTCCTGGGTAGTAAAGTCCACCCACTGAAGGTCGTCCAGCCCCCAAGAGGGCTGGGCCACCGCAACACTCCACTAGCTGTATTAACTAGGCCTTCATTTTTCTTTTAGGGGAATGTTGATCTGGTTTATGTAAATTCATGAAAGGAAAGAGAAATAGATGGGTTTACTTTGCAAAAAAATGGCATCCTGAACTGAATTTTACTGGAGAATTGTAGTAATGGCCTTTAAATATTGGCTAATGGAAATAGGTAATAAAATAAATTAGGAGGAAATCCTAAGAATTCTATGTGGTCTTTCAGATGATCTCAAGAAGGACTGAAGTATTAGGAAGGGAGTGGAGTAAAACTGTAAAATAGCTGGTCACAGAATTCAGGAACAGTAAGTATAATTTCTAGTATTGGCCTGGAGGTCATAATTTGAAGACATCAAAGGATGAAAAGGACTTATTGTCTGAAGACAGGGTGATTTTGAATCACTAACAGGGTATGACAATGGAAAAGCAAATATTCTTGAATGCGTGAGAATACATATTTCCAGGCAAAACAAGAAATTATTCATGTCATGCTAGCCACTGAGCACATGTATTTAGCGTCAAAACATGATTCTATCTGTCTAAGAAAAATTAATTCAGACTTCAAGCCTGCAATAAACCATTGTTCAGATAGGCAAGAAGATCAGAAGACAAAAAAATCAGTAATTATAGAAAAATGTGTATTCTTTACATGTATATTTAAAAAAAAGATCAGAGAGTAAGAAAAGAAAATAGTGAAAAAATATAATGTTTACGGAAAGAATTGTAGACTGATAGAAACATGTTTCTAGCCAATAGAGGAATAAAGCTTTAGAAATTTCTGATTGGATTAGTGGACACTTCAATCCTAACACATATTTTTCTTTACACCTTTCAGTTTTGAAGTCTGGGTCCCTACACACTCAATATCCTGTGGTTTTAGCTTCTGAATATGTTTTCCTATTCAAAAGAACAGAAAGAAAAACATTTATACAAGTATACTGCCTACTACAGGAAATTTTTGGATTTTTTTTCTTGGGATAATAAGAAAATAGAAGGCATTCTAAATTGATATTTTTTCATTGTCATGAACATTCTCATCCTTCCCATCATTTGTCCCTATTGGGCAGGATGAGAATATCAAAAGTACACAATGCTTTTGATCTGAAATTACTGTGTACAAATCTCACAAAGAAAGAAAATATGTTGTTCTTTTTAGCATCTTTTTCTTTCCTTTGGTTTAACCCAGATACAGCAAGTTAATAATTTAAATAACTCCACTTCCTTTTAGTAGAGGAAAGTATCAGAAGTCATGACTCTACCTAGCTATAAGGTCAATAATGTGATCTCTTCAACACTTTCACTCCCCTTGAGTCAATTGACCACAACACTCTGCTTAACAAGTCCCTCTAACTCAGAGTGGAAGATAATTTAGTCCCATAGCTCAATGAAGACTCTGGTGAATTTCTGTGCAGTGGTGGCAAACTGTCTCCTCAGGTTCTGCATCCATCCTGTTCATGGACTCACAATCAGAAATCCTGCAGAAATTTCAAGACTCAGAAATTGTCACAGGTGAAGGCAAGCTGAGATTGCTGACCTAATATAAACACAGATTATAAACCAAAGTAGTTAACTAAGGCACCAGTGCCTTTCTCTATTTTTCTGCTCTTCTCTTGTCCAGAAAAAAAATTGACTTTTTTGTTTTTTGGAATCCTCACTGACTCACTCACATTTCCATTTTCACTTAAATCCTGTACTCACTCATTTTCTTGTCTTGTTTGGTACATACCTGTGTGACAGGTAAGTAAGAAGCTTACATGTAAATTCTTAAATGCCCATGGGAAGATCATACAACCAACAGCTGAAATTACCCCATATGTATCACTCTGTATGTATCAAAAGGTAAAAAATTCAGACAAAAACTTTTACCAACAAATTTTCATTTGAAGAACTGATTTCGGTTTTAATTAGTGAACTGATCCTTGGAGTGTTCTTTCTTTTGTGTTGAAAAAAAGGAGCACTCAGGCCACTGGGTTCTTTTCAAATGGAATTTATTTTTTTTAATGTAGCAATTTTGTTAGGAAATATGTATATGCCCAAACTATCTCTCCTACTTAGTAAACTATTCAAACATCACAGACTTTTCTTATTACTTATATGAAGACTAAAATTAAGTGGGAACTGGAAAAATTAAAACAATTTAAATCAGCTTTTAAATCAGAAATAGGAAAAAAAAAATTGAAAAAAAATTTAAAATGTTACCACATGTTCAAGCAGGACATTATCTTACAAAGATGAGACAAAAAGCAGTAGTAAACCTGGTCTTCATTTTATATATGCATTATAAAACTTGTAGCAAATAGAGCTAGAGGAAATAACTGACCTTTTATGTAGCTTTAATAGTCACTATACATAGAAAAAGGAATAGGGATTTCAGAATATGCCTGGCTATTTCTGTGTAGCAATCTTCTATATGCTTTTTTTTCTGAATAAAATAAGCTGTCTATATAGAAATTTTCGCCAACTGACCAACCAACCAACCAAACAACAATAAGATTTTCTCCAGACCATATTTCCCTATGTCACTGGTACGGCACATAACTATGATTATAAGGCTTGTAACATTGAGGGTAGTTTCTCACTATATGTTTTTGAAGTGTCAGCCATAAACTTTTGTTAGGGATCTTGTGAGAATTAGGCGGTAATAAAAATAAATGTTTTAAAAAATGTATTGAATAGATATATCTATTTAAAAACTGAACTAACTTTACAGGAAACAGGTTAAATATAACAGAATTGATTTAAAAGCCATAGCTTACCTATGGTGTAAAATGAAACCACAAAAAATGTAACAGAGGAATATCCAACCGCTCTGATGACAGTATATGAGACACAAGGCACAAGCTCTTAGCAGATGAGTAACCCTCTTCTCCAACAGTCCATCCCACCACATTTCCACAGGGGCCATCAGAATATAGTTGAGTTATTCCAATTAATCCACTTTCATTTAGCTTCTCTCCATGGACTTGCTTCCCTTTTTACTGATCATATCCAGCCTCGCTGCCTCAAAGCCATTTTGCCAAACTTACACTTTCCTAAGTCTCTATGATGTAATATGCTTAGGCTTATATCTCCCTCCAGCATGATCCAGTCAAATAGCTCTGAAAAGGTGGAACACAGCTATGTTGTCACTTTCAAATCCCGTTCCTTCAATACTCTGGGAACTAATATTTTGCTGTGTTTCTGTCTTCTTCAAGATATAGGAAGACATATTAATACTCTCTGGAATTCCTTCTATCTACAGAAGTCAAAGTGTACTGGTCTATAAGCTGCACTGCTTCCCAAATTCCCTCATTAATTAGGCAAGACTTGCAGGGAGAGGACAGGCAAAAAGATGCAGGAAGATGAACTTGGAAAGGACAAGAATACAAGTGTGATTGGGAGATGCACTGCCTTTATGAGCCAAATGCTGTAAATAGCTGCTCTTGCCTTGAAATAAAAACTGATGGACTTTCCATATACTTCTCAAGCCATGATAACACAAAATATTTTGGATATTTAGACAGTTTACATCCTGAGGGCAAATTTTCTAGTATATGTGTACTCCTGAAAGAAAGAAGTGGACAGGTTCAGTAACTTTTCCTGCTAGTGGATGTCAGAACCAACAAAATTAAATTCTTGAAAGCAGTAGCAAGGGAAAAGGTATTTTGGTAATGAAAACATAATTACAGTGTTCCTGATAAAGCAAGACCACAAGACACTAATTTACATAATAATTTTCTGAAATGCATGAAGATTATATTTCTTTCCGTGAAAACCATCTATTTTCCATTCAAATTCTAGTTGTGATATTAAACTTCTTCTAAAATTTTATTTCTGAGTAGGAACAGAAGCACATACTAGGATCCTGTGACCTAACCATATCTAGGAATATAACCTGCAGAATTCAGAAAATATAATTTAGACTTCATTATATCAAATTCAGTTTTACCTATCACATCTTCTTTTCTTTTTTTCCAGGTATAACCCTAAAAAATGCCCTCTAAATAGACTTTCATTGGTACAAATAGCTAGAGAAACCAGAGTATATTTCTTGAAAAAATGCTGGGAATAAAGTGTTGGTTAATTTTTCAGGATTTTTTTGTTGAAATTCTTGTATGCCCATCTATTCTTTTGGAACTGTAAACTGGAAAGGATCTTAAAGCTGAGTTTAAGGCATCTCAGCTGTGGCTGATCTTGTATACATCTCATACACCAATCAGCAGATTCCCTTGGGCTCTGTAGCTGAAGAAGAATGCTTGCAACATAGTTTGCCCAATCCACTTGTATATTCCTAAATCACTGACACAGGGGAGCTTGTTTCTGACTATTAAAATACCAAATACGTATACCTGTGTTATTTATTCTTCAAGTTTGATAAAGAAGACCTGATCTTACAAATGATTAATAGCTTTTTTTCTCTCAGAGCAAATTTGGTTCCTAAGAGTCAGAGAATGATTTTCATCTTCTTATCAGTCTAATTAGTAATTTGAAACAGAAATTATCTAATTATTTTGATTGTTTCTGTACAAAACAATAATGAAAGATTCTGTACTTAAATCAATTAACTATATGAAATTCTAATTTTAAAAGATGCAGGTCTTCAGTTGCTACAGATCAGGAACAATTAAGAATGTAAAATGAATTTTAATATTATTTTTTTCCTTAAATAGCAATATTATTAAATGGCAAAAGGCAATTCAGCATTACACCTACAGGACAACTCAGAAGGACCAAAAACTGAGTTATTAATAAATGTCTTGCTCTTGCTGGTTATTGAATTAGATTATTATACCTGTATTTATATCATCATGATTGGTCAAGTGGATAAAATAAAAAATATTCTCTGATGGTTAATATCAGAATGAATCATCGCTAATACTTTAATCTTCATAAGCCACTGGGAAAGTATATCAAACCTTACCTGGCTTCAGGATGATCAGAAATGTTAAATGTGTTCCCTATTTCAATTGAATAGGGAACATAGCTTCCTCTGAGCTATTTTATTTACCTACTTAAGTCACTGAAGAAAAAAGCAGCATGATTCTTTTCTAGATATACTAAAAGTACATATGAAAGGTCATGTACCAAGCTATCCTGGTTTCAGCTATGGTAGAGTTAATTTCTTCTCAGTGGCTGTTACAGTGCTGTGCTTTTGTGAGCAATTGCATTGTGCATCACTCGTTTTTTTCTTTTATTATCATTTACCATTATTATTGTATTTTACTTTATTTTCAATTATTAAACTCTTCTTATCTCAAAATACAAGTTTTGCTTCAATTCTCGGTCCACATGGGTGGCGGAAAAGAGGAGGGGTTGAGTGAGCAGTTGTGAGGTGTTTCATCTCCAGCTGGGCTTAAAACCACAAAATAAGCTTATAAAATGGGGCCATCAGTTTCAGCATTACACATTTACATGGGTTATTAAATTCTTGTAAAAGGTATTTATGAATTGCTTGTCATTTTCTAATACAAATTATCCTAATCCCCTGTAATCTGAAGGAACACATTTTGATATCTCTTGCCCTTCATAGAACCTTCCCAGAAATACCATAATACCAGTATTAGTAACAATGAGTCTAATATCAAAGTCCATATGGATTTTTTACACATAGAAACACAGAAAATAATGCTTTTGTCTGAATGAAGGCTGTGCAACACTTGACAGAATTACAGCATTTGGCACAGATTTGATAAGTCTATTTGCTGTGCAAGGGAACATTTTGCAGTGGCAGGGCAGGAGCCAATTTCATACTTGGTGCAGTTCTAGTACACTTAGAAGATTTGCCCTGTGACTGATTTTAATCCATACTGTGTCCTCATTAGAGACGCTTCTGAAGTGCTCTGAAAGTATTTAGCACCTCTGCATACAAACCTTTCTATTGTGGGTACGTATTTCTTACCCACATGGCCCCTTATCTGCTGACTTCCAAGTCAGCACTGAAGTGATAAAAGTACCATGAGGACTGACTTTAGCATACAAAGCTTTCTTTAACTAAATCTTTTCTCTTCTGTTATTCTCAAGCATTTAGGCTGGTGACACAAGCATATCTACAACAGCAGATGGAAAAGATTCAAATGCCTCAACCCAGGAAAAAGATATTTATTCAGGGATATTTTTCTGTTGCTTAGACCAGTCTCTTAACTAGAACAGACTACAAAAGCTATGAGACTAATATAATTCTAGATAGGAAACTAAGTATAAGAACTGGCACCACATGTTACATGTTGATAAGATACATATCAGCCAAAACTAATTAGGTATACAAACGGCAAAATAATTTAAACTTAAAGGGGACAAGAAAAGGAGAGAACCGGCCGTTACTGAAGCTTTCAGCCCTTCAGGAAGATGACAATTATTGCTGTAAATACCTATGCATATGAATAATACAATTATCCTTCTGTGAAATTGTTTTGAAGATTATGTACCTCCTTCCTTATTTTTCCCCAATCAACTTGGCATCTGATTGCAAACTAACTTGTAAATGCAATGGTAAAACTGTGTCAAAAAGTATAATAACTTCTAGAGGTGACAGGTAAAGTCACTACTTAGTCATACAGCTGAATTTTGCACTGAGATCTCAGATTTTTTTCTTTTTAGGGACATGCTCGAATTGAATGTTTATCAGGAATATATTTTCTATATCAGCCTCAGACGGCAGTTTTCAAGAACTAGTTTAAAATGGAAGAGTACTCCTAAGTGAGGAGATACACATCCTCTACTGTTTTGTGTCACAGATGTGCAGGTTACTCAATACCCTAAGAACAGTTAATACTGAATGAAACACATGCTTCAATAGCTGAAAATTTCTATAATATAGCTAAGGTTCAGAAAATGAAAACTGGTATAGGCACACATGTAAAAATAATCTTTTTATGGTATTCTAGAAAAAAATAAAACTTTTTTTTTTGAAAATGCCAGCATAACAGCAAGTGAATATTTCAAGTACTGCATGTAGGTAAATATAGCTTTTTCTGCTGAGAAAAAAATAGATAATCATGCTGCCACACTGAGCTCTGGTTTTTTGGGGTTTTTTTTTCCCAAAAAATAGAGCCTGTTTCAATAGGTATCTATGCTAGGAACTGAGCTCAGGATTCTTTGATAAAATCTTTTTCTGCATTAAAAAATATTAGCTCTGTTACCTGTGAATTGACCTCTCTGAAGTAATTCACAAAATGACAGAAGATAATTGCTGTGAAAAAAAGCAAATTATTTTGGTTATGAAATTTTATGCAGATATGTAGGAGAAAAAAACTATATTAACAAAAGGCATCTGCCTATCTCTTTACTTTTCTGTTTTTGAAAAGGCATTTTCACACTATAGGTCAAACAGAAATGCATATTATGACACAAAATGAGTGAACATCCCTAATTCTGTCTGTAGAGTAACAAATTGCTAGTAAAATTGATTTGAGGTGTAATTTATGCCATTTACTCTAAGAACTCATCATCTAATGGTATCTAGGCTTATTTTTATTACTTCAATTTAAATGAAAAATAAAAGGTACTGTGGCATACTGCATTCAGTATTAAAACAAATAACAAGAAATGTTCTATGGATTTTACATAAGCCCATATATGTAGAGGTGGCCACAGAAGAAAATGCTATGTAGTGAAATTTAATTAAAAATTAACATATTTGTATAAACATTCAAATTAATTCTTTCCATTTGAAATCATCAGAGACAGCTGTAAAAGCATGAATAGCATGAAAAAGAATCCCAAGGGATTTTTACAAAAATTGTAGCCATTGCTACTGTTGAAAATCATCCATCTACCGAGAGGCAGTGGGAGACATAGATAGGACTACGAAAATTCTTGCATTCTAACGTGCAGGCTGTAGTAACACTTTCAGAGTCTGGAGTGGTATTTCATGAGTGCAGCATACTGGTGCTCATTCTGAATACCAAAGAGGGATTTTACTCCAAGTGGGGTGTATGGTGGCACAAATCCCACTGACTTTAGTATAATTTTGCCAATGATCTCAGCAGAGAATTTAGACTTGAAATAATTGTACACATGGCAATATGACTTATCTATAGTTTTAGGATGATGTCCGTACCTAAAATTCTGATTTTTTTGTAGCTGAAGTATGTCTTTTAGAGTACCACGATCTGAATTCAGTCTGGTGAGGTCGAGTTGTCTTTATGCTACGCTTAGTCACACAGATCTGTTCTAACGTGACAAAAGCTCAGAATTAGGACTTTCCACGTTTTTATCTGGACTGGCTGTGCCACTGTGTGAATGGGAGCTTCTGTGAACCCGTAATACAAGTGCAACATAGAAGAGTATGGGCATGGGAGGGTGGCACAGGGAAGGAGAGCAGAAGCACAGGATGATACCAGAGGCCCAGGGCTATAAATGCTACAGCAGTGGTCAGTTAGTGGCCACCTCTGGAGTGCAACCTGTACAGCTGGTTTTATGGATGAGAACAGGAAACAGAGAATCAGTATCCAACTTATGGAAAATGTATCACATAGAGTAGATCTCACAGAAAGGGAATCAAAGACCAATTAAGGAGGTGCTGTTAAAAAAGACATGAAAATATCCCAAAGAACCCCAAGAATAAGGAGGAACACACCCCACAGCTCCCCAAAACCACATTATATTGCTCCTGGAAAATTATTTGGACTAATGATTTGCCCAAATACCCCTTGTTTTTTACTAATGAGAATTAGCTGCAATAATAATTTAAATAATAAATGTTAGCAATTAATAGAATACTAAGAATTATACTTATTAGAATACTACAGTTATTAGAATGCTATAGCTGTCAGAAAATTAGTAATTTCTTGATTATAATGCTAACAGCCTGCATTAAATATCATTGACTGATATAAATTCTTCATTGTGCTTATATTGTGAATTTTTTTGGCATACACAAAGCACACAAAGGATGCTATCACATTATATGTGTGATGAGAGTCAGTCTCTCCTGTGGACAAAGTTCAGGCACTAACAGAATCCTGTTTATGAGGCTGCTTATGACACAAAACAGTGGTATTCACCTTTTACTGGCTTCATTTCCTATACAGGCATATATTCAAATATTTATATGGTTCCTTTTACATGAAATATAACTTATCCTCAAAACTCTTCACGCTGCTCATCCCTAAAACAACCTTTTGAATTCTCAAGTTTTACTGTTACCATTTCACATGTGGAAAACAGATATCTGGAATATTACTACATTCTAGTTCATCAAAATGTCAACTCTGTCTCCAAGCAAACATGTATGATTGGAGTCACACAGCATGATGTGAAAATACCAGCT
The DNA here is from genome assembly GCA_013398115.1 of Falcunculus frontatus. Lineage (NCBI taxonomy): Eukaryota > Metazoa > Chordata > Aves > Passeriformes > Falcunculus > Falcunculus frontatus. The sequence goes on along the minus strand of VZRV01023440.1, from coordinate 339,435 downwards.
GGTAACCCAGCTGTGGTACCGTGTTACCGACTGCACCCATGATATATATATAACCCATGTTATGCTCATATGGCTGTAATCTTCCCAGGTATGGATCTAGCTGCCTTACTGCAAAATCTATATACACCCTGAAAGCCTTACACTCAGGGTGTGTCTGTTCTAAAGGTACTTAATCATATAAAAAATTCAGATAAATGACTGAGGAGGGGTTTTAAAATCAACCCTCACACATTTCTCTCAGGAGCTGAAGATCACATAAAGAATTGATTTTAATAAAGAAGAAATATAAGCCTCTTATCCTCAGTTACTCAGAGCCTTAATCACTGAACTGTCCTTCCTTATTTACATAAAATAATGATCAGCAATGTACATTTTCACATCAAATTAATCCGTCACACTCACTTGATATGTATTTCTTTAAAAAGTATCTTCAGTAACAGTTCTGCAACTATGCGGTCTTTGGAGCAGTGTTACACACTTAAGTCATTGTGCATAGGAAAGAAAATAAACAATACAAAGCGAATTCACCTTCTACTTTCCGTTCTTTAGCTCTGTTTTTAGTTAAAAATACAAGATACCTCTCTAAACACACAGGGAACAGAACAGATGATCAAAAAGAGCCAATTTGCATGCATGCAACTATCAAGTTAAAATTCAGATATCCATATTTTATATAAGAACTCACTTCCATAATGAGTTTGAATAAATCCTCAGATTTTCCTGGATTTTGTTTCTGCTGTTTTCCTTTTTTTTTTTTTTTTGATAGATGCTATCAGGAAACAAAGCTTTGTGTATGGCTTGAACCCACTTCTATCAGAATAAAAGATAGTTTAGCACAGAGACACTTTTGCAGTAATGTTAACTCCATTTGAACTTGAAAACAGTCTGGTATGGCAGGCAGAGCAGGGTCAAATCCTGCAGCTGTAACAATTTGATCGTTGGTTTTGTGAGACTGAATATCATCTTGGTTCTTCATAACTAGTTATTGAGGTCATTTTGTCTACAGATGCAATCCATAGCTGGTAGAATTAGGACATACCACAGAAGAAGCTTTTAATTTATTCATAAAATCAGTTAATTCTAATGAGATCTTTAAGGCACAGATTAGGAAGGGAGCCAGTGCAAGCTGACTCACAGGAAACTGTTTCAGAGTTGAGTCTGTTTTAGCATAATAATAAAAGGGATTGTCATTCTTTGACAAAAAACATATCCCATGCTTGTACAAATGGTGATAATAGCTGAATGGATAGCTAAAACTATATTTTCAAAGAGAAGCTTTTGATCTTAAGGACTGCAGAATGTTTTTGGCAAGTAGAAGAGGAGTGAGAAAGGTTGTGCCTGTATCTATACTTTACTCTTTTTTTGTGGGTCTCGCAATCAGTATATGAGATTATAGAAAAAAAATCCAATTTTCTCTTTTTGAAGAAATTAGATCAGAAGAGAATCAGATAGGATAAATAATTTGAAAAATTGATGTTCATAATCTCAGTGATGTGTCTTCTCTGGAACATTATGGAAATTGTGTAGGATGCAAGCAATGTGCTGAACAGAAGATATGAAAAGTTTTAATTCACTTATATGCAGTTATCCACATGCTACTGCTAAGGTAACCTAAAGACAAGCAAAAAGAGTATAATGGCATCTGTGAAGTTGACATGCTATGGAACAGCCTTTCAGGGAAAAGTAAACAGTCAAACAGGGTTCTAATGTGTTGAAACAATAAGAATCTGTGCTCTAAGGCCTCTTGTATCCCTGCATTTTGTTTCATACGTGGTCTTGAAAAATTTCACAGGTGTTGTTCCAATGCAACTAGGTTAACTAAGGATAACCCTGTGGCTGTTTGTGGTCTGAAACAAATAGGTGTCACTTGCAAAATTCAGTTGCGCTCCCATTCTGTCATGTGAACTTTGACAGCACAGTAAGAGGTTTGATCTAAGAATGCCTGAAGGTGGCAGTTAGCGATGATCTGTACCTCAGGACGTGAAGGGAAAAATTAAAAAAAAAAAGGGATTTCAAACACAGAGGAATTTGATTCAGGCAGCTGAATAGGCATTAGAAGAATTTCAGCAGTAGAAAATGTAATAACTAAAGTTCTACTCTACACGTTGCTTTTAGCATCACTCAGATTTATCTTTCTTCTACCTTGTTCCACAGTTTCCTTGAAATGCTTTTCCAAGTTACAAACTACAAAAAAGAAAAAAAAAGCTTAAGAGAGAATTCAATTGATATTTAATGTAAAAGTAGTACAAAACTTTTTTTTCATCTGGATAGTATAGGCAATTTAATCTCACATCAGTTTTGTACAGATGTTCAATGATAGAAAGGTAAAATATAAGCTCATTGGAATTCTGTCAGGTGGCATTCTGTTGGTGACAATTGTCGACATGGATGAAAAGTTTCCATAAAAATAAATATTATTTTTTGTATTTACAGGCACAAAATTTAGGTACATGTGTAACAAATGCTGATTAAAGATAAGAAGAGATCTGCAAAGAAACAGACAGTAGCTGACAGGTTCTGCAACTAACATAGCAGCGATGGGATTGACAACGTTTAGGCAATTGATTCTCAAAAAAGTTGAAAAATGACAGAAAAAAAGTGCACATATATAGAATATCACAGAATTTTTGATAAAACAGCAGCTCAGCTTCTCCAGAACAGAAACAAACATCTTCAATTACTGTTAGCTTACTGAAACCATGCCTGCAAGCTAATTAATTACTGACATTTATCGGTAATTAACGCTGTCTTCTCCATCTTACTTTAGCGGTAATTGGATTGTTTTTCGTAGCTGAAAACATTAAATGCGTGATTGGGCTTGAGCTTGGGTTTAAGCATGAGCTGCTTGAGAGGGGAAGATTACTTTCTGGAGGATCATACAAAGACATATGCATCAAGAATATACTGTATTTACAAAAAGCTGAGAAAAGGTTTTACAAATCTCAGCAGTTCTCTGAACTCTGTTAAGTGGATATTAGTGTCCACATAAGCTGAGAAAAGGTTTTACAAATCTCAGCAGTTCTCTGAACTCTGTTAAGTGGATATTAGTGTCCACATAAGCTGAGCATTTTCTGAAAGCAGTAATGAGCCAGTGTCTTCTCCAGTTTATAATACCTGGTTAATATGGTCTGGCAACGGAATCCTGCAGGAGCTCAGCACAAAATTTGCGTCTAGGAGAACTGGACTCCAAGCTGATTAAGTCTGTTCTCTGCTCTCTTTTTTCCCTGGTAGAAGAGCATACACCCCATTCCCTGGATTTTTGACAGAGAAACTACCATTAGTAGAGAAACTGGTATAAATTATATGGTTTCTACTATTATGCCCGGTAAATTTCTTCTTCATGAGAAAAATAAAGGACATTAAAACTGTTAGATATCTGCTTCCTCACTGATACTTTAGAAATTATAATATAGAGATTTTTGAAGGAAGAACACCTATTAAACTCTTATATGAGCTTTACTTCAGTGAAAAATCCAAATTCGAGTTCTTCTCTAAATAATAATCATTTTTCTTTGATTTTATGACTCCATAGTAACTTTGTTTTTGAGAATCTCTGTTTTCCTGGAAAAGCCCAGATGGGATCACACCCTGAAAATAACATAAATGATTAATTTATTACATTTTTTGCAGTCTTTATTAAGAGGTAGAAACCTTCGTCTCTTTCTCTTAACTGAGTACTTGGGCCTGAAGGAGATATAACACACATTATCTCTTCAAGTCTCTATTCACTCATGTCTCCTGGGCTAATTTCTGGTTTTCTGTGCAGTAATTAAAACAATAGCTCTTCATGCTTAATTTATCAATGTAATAAAACCCAGTTTCATCTAATTTCCTCTATTTGATAAATTTTGTTTCTTTGTTTCATCTTTTTTTTTTTCCTCTATCTGCTTCAATAATTTTAGTTACAATGGAAATACAGGTACAGGAATGTTATTAAAATACTGTGGACCATAGATGTATAGTCAATATTGTGTCTTCCTGTCTGTTCTATGCTGTCAATATTTTGTGAAAGTAAACAAGGCGAATCTTGACATGCAAGCTTAAGATTTTCATGAAGCTGTTTATTCAATTGCCTTAGATCTTATGGAGTTACAAAACAGGAAAGGAATCTCTTTAGATATTAGGTTTTCTAAATAATTTTGGTTCATATTATTATTTTAAAAAATGTATAAGTTTAATAGATTTCGTACTTAGTAAGAGCAACACTATTTTCCTACATTCAATGAACTACCCAAAATCTAGAACAACCCTCATCTTGCTTTGTAGATCTCCAGTACTAATTCGAAAAATTCGTATCAAGTTCACCATTTACTATAGCTCTACATTGAATTAATCCTATTGGCAGTAAAACTACTTTAAAGACGAGATATAAAATGATGTAAAACCTTAATATTTGTCTTGTTATTTGTTTCTTTGCTTTCTAGCAACTCACAGTTGGTTTCTCCATGATATCTCTAAATAGCAGCAAATTTTAAAATAACTTGATCTTATTTATTGTAAAATATTTCTTTTGATGAATCAGTTTCTTAACCCAGTTTTTTTGACAAGCATTTAGCATTGAATAAATTTTCCTTCAATATATCAGCTGTATGGTGGAGTTCTTGATTAGTGTTCCGCTTTAAGATTACAGATCTGAAGCTCAGCTTCTAAGATCATTCCTGAAACAGTCACAAACAATTCACAGTTTCAACAAACTTCCTTTAAGTAAACTTATTTATTAAAATGCTTGTGAGACATGAACTCAGACGCAAGTATAGTCAGGCAAGTTGATTTATAAAGTAAATGAATATTCATGGTCAGCATTTTTACGCTTTCAAATCAACCTCCTGCTGCCAAGAGAAGCCAGCGGAACAAGTGCATCTTGCAATGTGCCCAGAGACTCCCACTTTGCTCTCTTGCTTAATCAAGAGGGAGTGCAATCGTTTAGTGAATCCTGAATGCTCAGTATCCAAAGAAACACACTTTTATTTACCTGCAAACATCTTTTCCCAACATTTTTTTTCCTCCTCTTGACCGAGACCACATTTCAGCCGTTTTTTCAGAAGACTGTACCATGAGTTCACAATGAAATTAGGTAAGGGAAACTAGGCTTTATGTTGTTATAATTGCTACCTCTATGAAGGTCAAACAAGGCTTCTTTCCCATAAGCAGGACTGGCAAACTGGTAACAGGGTATGAGAAGGCTGAGGTACTCAACCCTGTTGTGGCCTTTCAGTGCTTGAAGAGGGCCTATAAGGAACATGGGGAAAACTTTTTAGCAGGTCCTGTTATGAAAATACAAGAGGTGATGGTTTTATGCTGAAGGAGGGTAAATTTAGATTAGAAATAAGGAAGAAGGTTTTCACAATGATGCTGATGGAACACAGGAACAGGTTGCCCAGAGAGGTGATGGGTGCTCCATTCCTGGAAACTTTCAAGGTTGGGTTGGACGGGCCTCTGAGCAACCTCATCTGGTGGAATATGTTCATGCTCATTACAGGGGGGTTGTGCTAGACCATTACCTCTTGTTCTATCCTGGGAATCCAGTGCCCCCTCAGTCAGCTGGCAGGTGACTAGCTTGGGTGGAAATGTGTATCTGCCTGAGGATAGGACAGGCAGGATCTATGGGCCAAGGCCAGCTGCATGAGGTTCAAAAAGCATGGGTCCCATGCTTGCCTCACAAAAATCCCATGAAAAGATACAGGATGGGGAAAGAGTGGCTGGAAAGCAGCCCAGCCAAAAAAGACCTGGGGATGCTTTTTGACAGCCGGCTGAACATGATCCAGTGTGTGCCCAGGTGGCCAAGAAGGCCAATGGCATCCTGGCCTGCATCAGCAATAGTGTGGCCAGCAGCACCAGGGCAGTGATTGTCCCCCTGTATTCAGCACTGGTGAGGCCACACCTTGAATTCTCTGTTCATTTTTGGGCCCCTCACTACAAGAAAGACATTGAGGTGTTAGAGCATGTCCAGAGAAGGGCAGCAGAGATGGTGAAGGACCTGGAGTGTAAGTCTGGTGAGAAGCGGCTGAGGGAGCTTGTTGTTTAGCCTGGAAAAAAGAAAGATCAGGAGGACCTTTTAGCTCTCTACAGCTACCTGAGAGGAAGTTGTAGTGATGTGGGGGTGTCTTTTTCCAGGCAATAAGTGGCAGACAAGAGGAAATAGCCTCAAGTCGCACCAGGGGATGTTTAGATGGGATATTAAGAAAAAATTATTCACCAAAAGCCTTGTCTAATGAACAGACAGCTCAGAGAAGTGGCTGAGTCACTATCCCTGGAGATATATAAAAGATGTGTAAATGTGGTGCTTATTGTCACTGTTTAGTGGTGGACTGGCAATGCTGGGGTACTGGTTGGACTCAATGATCATAAAAGACTTTTCCAACCTATGGGATTCTGTTTCAATTCTCTGAACAGAGGTCCTAGTAAAATGTCTCTCGCTGTCTTTCTTTTAAGCCTTCTTTAAGAATTGAACAGGCAAAATGAGGTCTCCAAGCAGATATATCCCTACTTCACTATGATAAGCAGTCCTGAAATGAGACTATCTCACTGTTTTTCATCCTATCTACTTAAGTTTGCTTACAGTATTCATTAGAATAAAACCTCAATCTCCTCTAGGATCATGATAACAAGCAAGTTATCATATAATTATCTTTTTACTGCAGTAAATACTTAATCAAATATAAAATCTTTTAACGATCAAATTTAAGGCATGCTATCACCACAAGTAACTCAAAGCACTATGGATAAAATAGCCCAGTGACTGAGGAGTCATGTTAAGTGGGAAAAGCATAAAGAAGAATGTTCCCCACATCACAAAGAGCAGAAAGTTGGGTCTGCATACATTGTCTTCAGGTAATATTCCAGGCCATGCTATTTTTTTTTTTTTCAGTTTTTCAAAAGACAAGCCCATGTTTTGAAAAAAAATTCAAATCACACACCATGGTTAAAGTAGTCAGGGCAACACCTACAAGAGAATGTCTTAGTGAATGCTATTAGACACTCTGACAGTTGGCATATTATGTTGGAAATTATACAGGTTTTTATAAAGTAGCACAGATTTAGGGAACCTTACCAGAAGAAAAGGAACATCTTAGAAAATGTGGAAGTTTCCAGTCTTAAGTGGCATGAATGGGGGATTACTGAAAAACAGTTTTCAGGAAATCACCAATTTGGGGAAATTATCTCTAGCCTCAAGGCCAAACTGTGCAGAAAGTTCTGCTGTGTTTTGGGATTTATTCTCCTACAGAAGACTGGTGTGATCACAGCACACAGACTGGCTCCAAGTTTCTGCTGGCACCATGATGTGCCCCATGGCTCCAAGACATAATTTTTTTTTGCTGGGTTTCTGTTGGGTATTTTGTATTTTTTTAAAAAATCAAAATTATCTGAAATGGTGCAAGTGCTGTGTTGAAATTCAGATGGCTTTTTTTAATAGCTTGAAAATGTAGAGATGTGTTGTGTGACCAAGTGGCAGGGAGCAGTAGTTAGGGACACTGAGACTGCAGAAGTTCGTGGTACGGTCTTACAAGACTGTTTTGATGTAGAAGACCAAGTCTACTGGGATCATATTCTTCCTGTCTCGTGGGAGCAGTCTCACAAGCGGAGATTGCATTATTGGATACATTGTGCTAAGATTTTTTTTCATTTTTTTCTTTAAGAAACAAAGTTGGAGTACTCCAAAATATTCAAGAAGCATAATACCAGTTCTTTAGTGCGATGGTTTATTCACTCAGGTTTATTCACTGACCATCTTTTATTCGACATTGCCGATACACTCTTTTTGATATGGAATAGTTGAAAATGGATCAGGGAGCATTTGAAAGGAAATTTTGCTCCGTGATGAAATTATCAGTGCATTTGACTCCTCTTGCTTCAGTTTCATCAACATGAGATCTAACTATATTTAACTTTATCTCCAGATAACACTGCCTCCATGTAGCTTCACTCATATGACTGTAGTTTCCTCAAAGCCTAGACAGTATATTCAATTTTAAAAATAACACCTCTAGTGGAATTTATTTTTAAATCATGATGCTTAAATGTAGCTGGTTCTATGCAAGTATCTTTATATAAAATAGTGAATCATCCTCCATTTAAAGGCTTCACTCATTTTCCCTAAATGTAAATCTCTAGTGCCATTTTAGATACCCTCTAGTATCACACAGATACAGAAAGTAAGGAAACTCATGCCCTTCCAAGATGTTCGTGTGAGGCTGCATCTCAAATACCATATGCAAAGGCATTTTAAACACGATCTGAGTCAGGGCCAGATTCTCAGAGCAGTTTAGATGACTGTGCAGAATGGGTTTGAGACATATATTTTAACCCAGGCGTCTAGACATAAGAGGACACGTGGATATCCATCGGATCTCTAGGTTCCAATCATCGCAAGAAAAGAATTTTCCTTTCATTTTTATGTAATACATGCCAGCCCTGCATGTTGGGTGCATCCCAGTCAGCATTAGATATCTATCTTAGACAATTGAATCAAACAGCAATACCTTCCTCTATCGCATAATTGTATGGAAAACATTTAGTTAACCAAGGGAGTGCCTTGGTTTTAGCATTACAAAGGGAGATGTTGAGCTGGTTCATAGGCAGACACAGTAAATGTAGATGCCTAAACTGCAGTACCTCAATCTTGTAGCAAATTCCATTTTTTATGCATGTTTAAAGCAGATTTTCTTTATTTTGAGAAATTTAAAAGTTGCTAAAATGCTGCAAATAAAAAACCATAAAGCCTATGCTATAAAATATTAAAATAAATTGTTTGAGCAGACATGCAAACATGCAAGTTCCCCACTAATTGAATACAGTATTAATTTACAAAATAGTGTTTCTGTTTATAAAACATCACTCACTTTACTTGACACTTCTTTGTTTTGCTTGGTGCTATTTGTGAATTGAAGGCTCTATGTTCATCACATTTCTAGAACTGGATCAGTAGGCTGGGAAATTATGTTGCAATGCCATGGTATTAGGATACTAAAACCTGATTTGGTCTATGACTTCTTAGAGGAAAGTACATTCAAATATGATCCAATGGAACTAAAAAATTATCCTCACTAAAAATACTTCTTTTTCACTTTAATTGAAAATGTTTGTAAGCCATCCGAAATTAAAAACAAGGAATTGGAAAGGTGGAGAAAAGGTGTGCTTTAAAAGCTTTGGACTTTGTTTTGAAGAAAAGAATCAGATCTTCGGCTACTTAAAGACTGAGGTACAATCACAGTTTATAATTTATTTGGCAAGGCCACGTATTAATAAAAAATGTACACAGTTAAAATGAACTGATAAGTTCACAAATTTCTTCTCCTTAAATGAAGTGTGTTTCAATATTTATGCATATTCAGATCATAGGAAATTCATTTCATATTATTAAGAACAAGATGGCTTATTTACCTGGTGTTTTGTAAGATGCCAGTTTAATTTATACTTTGGGTTCATTTTCTTTCCTTTGCATCTGTGGCATTTGCCTCCGTATGAAATTGGATTCACTTTTAGAAATAGATATACTTTTTTCAATCAACAATTTTTCCATCTTTGGGACAAGATCCTGAAATGATGTAAATTAGTTGTACCCATGAAGTTAACCATATCACACAAATAGAGCAGAACAGAGATTCACAGCAGCAGGGTCTCTGTCTCCCTCTTATACAGACAAACCAAAGTGCATTAAAATTAGCTTTCATGGAGATGTAAAGCCGGAAAGGACCTAAAATAGGTGCTTATCCCATCTTTCTCCTTCAAAGAAATAATGATACCTACATCTTTGTTGGTCAATTCCTCAACACTTCCACAATAGTACATCCAAACCTTTCCAGACACACTGAAAACTAGAGTTTTATTATCTTGCCATTATTTTTTACCAATGACAATGAGGACTCAAGACTATTTATGATTTACTGTATCCCCACCTCTACTTCTGCAGAACTTCTAGCTAGCAGGTTGTTTGCTGTTAATAGCAGTTATTTCTGCCTAAACTTAGTGTATTTCATGTAATCTATAGAGTCATGCAAAATTTCACCCTTATTCATTCTTTCAGTACCTAAAAATCCCTCTGAATGCTATTTCTGCCCTCTAATATACTTGAAGTTTATCCTACTTTGATATCAGCATGAAAAACTAATAGTCATATTCATGATGTAAGGTCATTAAGTCAAATACTGAAAAACAGCTGTCTTGGGACATCACCGTAGGAATTAATTATGATGGTTTCTTGCACTTGGACAGTGAACCATTAATATTCTCAGACTGCATATTTCCAATTTGTTTTGCAATCCACTTATCATAAATGCATTTAAACAATTTTGTTTTGCATGCATATGATGTTGACACCAAAAAAAAAAACCCGTAAAAAACATTACTGAAGCCAAATACAAAACTCTTATATATTGCTTCTTTTTTGTCTGTAAGGCCTGTTACATTATTCTGGGAAGAATTAAACTGGTTTGACATGATTTGCTCTTTACTAATCCATGTTGTCTGTTACTTACCGAAGGTCTAAAGTGCAAGGACTAAAAGGCTGTGACTTGTGAAATCAGAAGAGAGCTCGTCATAAGATGACACTGCCCAATACATCTTGCTATTTCTGTCGTAAGGCTTAGAAAATGTTATCTGTTCCAGGGATTTTGTGACAAAAAAAGTCACCTGGCATTATTCTTTGACAAGTTGATTTCCTCTAGTGAACTGATGTAGATGAACACAGAATAGTTTTAAATTACTTGGAAAGCTGAAAGATGCCATTTTTAGTCTCAGTAGAAGTTTGAAATGAAGAGAGCTTGCCTAAGGTGGCAGGGACTGGTATTCAATGAACATAATTTTCTTAAGTTACTAATATATGAGGATGACAATGACCAAGGTAAGGAAAAAAGAAAAAAAAATCAGACTCTGGTGCTCACAAAAATAATTCAGTTATCTAAAAGTGTGTTTATTGTTTTCCTTTTTTAGCTCACAAATGTAGTAGTGTCAGATATTTTCATGGTTTCCACATGTCAGCAAGGGAACTAATAACCAAGAGACTATTCTATGTGGAAGAATGTATTAATTTATTCATCTTTGGTTTCTCATAAATATTCCCTATGCACTGCATATCAACTGTGGAGAAACTATTTGATCTAAAGCAGAAAAACCTGTGGGATGAAACTAAAGGACAGACACAATACATATACACAAAAACTTATCTAAGTTCAGCCAAGCACAACGACAAAAGTAAGATTCTTTGTGCACTTTTATATGTGTGAGGACAGGGAATAAAGGTCTAAAGCCTTGGCAGGGGTTTATGGATAGGTAAAATCCATATGTAAGAGCCTGAGGCCACGAAACTTAGTTGTTATCACTCCTTTTTAAAGTTAAAAATTAAAATAGAGGCTTTGATGTTGATGTCAGCTGTACCAGAATGGCTGGCTACTGAGAATAATGCATTTGGGAAATGAGATCCAAGGTAAATTCTTGTTCTTCCCAATCCTAAACTGTATCTTCTGAGAAAATGCTACAAATATGTTTGAAAAGAGCACATTTGAAAGAATCATTTCAAATTTTACTTAGAACCTAGAAAACAGAGAAAAAATGTTGATGCTCAGGGGGTTAGCAGTCTATCACATTATAGAATTTTTCCTCCATAGTGTGAATCCCCAGGCTGCTTTTTGCCAGTATTACATCTGTGTTGGTCACCAGTGCACAAACTAAACCGAATGCAACCTTGATATCATCAAGAGCTTAGCCTCCTTTTAGAGGTGAGAAATTACCTTATTTGTTAGAAGGAAGGGCTCTGGTCTGCAAGATCAGCAGATCTGGATGCCCAGTTTTCCACATTTCATAGACTACCCGGGTGCTCAGAGCAGTACCCTACAAAATGTAAATCCTCTCAGGAAGTGGAGTAAACTGAATGCTAGCTTCTCAGTCTCTGTGGGATGAAGAAAGAAAAGTGAACAGTACTACCACCACACCTTGATTTATAGAAGAGAACTGTGAAACCTAATCAGTTACTGGAAAAAGAATTCATCAATACTTTTTTTCTGGATAAACATCGACATGATGGATTCTGAATGTAAGGAGATATTTCTCTGTGTGCCTTGGGTAAAGCATTTGAGGGTTCAATGCATACTAAATTATTTCTTTAGCCAGGTATCCGAATATTGATTTTATATTTCCACAGTTTTTGCTGGTATATTGATTTCTGTTTGTCTTCACTGCATCTCTACAGGCTGGCTTTGTCTGTACCATGCAAGTCTCAGGGCTCTTTGGTCACGTGCTTCCTGCATACATATGCAAAGTCCTGCTTTGGTGCAAGAGCTCTCTCTGCGTTCCTCTTGGATACCCCCGACACAACCTTATTCCTGATTTGTCTGAGAGGGTATGAGTTCTATCAGGATTTCACTAGGACTGTGGAGAAAATCCATTATAAATTGTACTCCAGGATGTGTGAATACCATCAGAAAAAAACCCCAAAACCCCCCAAAACAACCAACCCCCCAACAAAACAACAAAAACCCAAGTCCTCTCTCAGTGCTTCTCTGTGATGCCGTGCCACTTGACTCCTCCAATGAAGATTAATGTCAGCAAGTGCCTTCTAAGAAGCAGATTGTCTTTAGGGTGTTGGGGTGCCCCCCTACATAGTGCAGCTACACTCTCTGATAGACGGGAGTACCTCCATGGGCAATATTTTCACCATGAACAGTGTGGAAATCTAGGGCATAGCACAAGCTTCTGAACATGATTTTAGGTGCCAGCAACTACATTTTAGGTAATACCACACATATATTAATTCTGAAAGATAGTAACATCGGATTGCAAAGGTCGTATTGTGGTTATACCCTTGAATTTTATTGACAAGCAAAATTAATGAAATTAGCTCCATAAATGAAATTAGCCCATCCATGAATGGGCAGAAAAATATCAAGTAGGGAGAAGATTCTTATCACCGCCCTTTCTTTTTTGATTCTGTGTGTTTATTCCATGGTCAACATGGAAGACTCAGAAGTGAGCCTTGTATTTGTCTTACAGGAAATGTTCTGTAAACATAGGCAACAACTAAAAGTTCTTCATGTACACTCTCTCTCTTCTTAGGTGCTTGATGGCCTGCAAATAACTTTTCCTATAGCTCTTGTAACTTTTATAATTTACCTGTGCTCTGATTTCTATATTAAATAATAGACAAAAGGTAATAACTGTGAATGGAGAGGTAGCTGCAAGTCACCAGAATGTACCCCTACATTCCACACAAAGTTTAACCAGTGGAAGTTTATAGGGAGGAAAAGACGTTCACTTCTGGTGGCTGATGCTTTTTGCTCTCGCATTACTGTTTGCCTTTTGGCTGTGCAGCCTACTGAGCTTAAATTGGGGTTATATCTGCCTCCTTACACAGAGAAGTATTGTATTACAGTCTCAGAGGTACAGCACAAAACCTCACTTCATGGGTCACTTCTTGTGTTTTCAGCACAGTAACCAATGAACTGGACATGAATTACAAATATTGCAATCCTATCAAAATTCATTGATAATCTTTCCTATGAAATTTTGCTTTTCTGCCTGTTTGATATAGCTAATCTCAGCTACTCAAACATTCATGGAAAATAAACATGAAAAGGTAAAGAATGTGGAGGAGCTGAAATTTGGTTTAGAATCTCAAGAAGCAGTTCCATTTCTGTTCTCTTTACTATTCAGCTAGCTGTAAAAAGAAAGTAATGTTCATGTAGCTTTTAGCTGCCAGCATTTCTGCTAAAACAGTAGCTTTTACAAACCCCAGGGAATGTTATAGATGGGGAGAAAACACACAGAAGTTTTAAATTGTCCTTTGCTTACCATACATCAACCTCTCTTATTTTTATCTTTCCTCCGGAAAAGTAACTAAGAAACAAAAACTGAAAACCGTATGTAGAAAGCAGATTTTAGAAAGTACAAAATTCTTCCACAGCAGGCCCAACTTTTCATATATTTAGACTTATTTTCATTTGCTGATTTCCTCATGCAGTTCTCAATGAGGAGAACGTGGTATGGGATTATTTTTCACTGAATCCTGCTGCCTCTCCTCTTTAGGATCAGGTTATTGAGTCATCATTCGTACAGTGCAAAGAAACTCTGCATGAGATACATTCTCAACTTGAAAAGTAAGAAGCAATTATTTACCAGTTCAGTATGCACAGAACATAGCTAAGATTTGATGATTTAATGATCCATTAGGCTAAGCATTAGTTTCCTCACCAGTGCCGTTAAGGCAGGCAGAGAGTTCCTGTTGGCCTCACAGTCGTCAGTGAGAAGGCTCAAAGCAGCCTCTACCGCTCCTTGAACAGGTTCTCAGTGAGGTGGCTCTGAGTTGCCAGGTGTCACCTGCTCTGTCATCACTGGTGACACTGATAATCTCACTTTGAAACCCCGGTGATTCCTAGCTACTCAACTAGCTGTACAGGTTCTTTTTTTAGTATTTTATATTTTTTCATGCTGGTGCTTTTCTCCTCGATTGCTTGAGCCACTAATTATCTTGTCTCAATAGAGCTACCTCTGGCTGTAATTTTATCTTTCTTATTTTTCTGTCCTCTTTTCTCACATCTCTCTGAATTAAAAAGTTTTTCAGAAGTCAAATACAAGGTCATACTGCTGGGCCAGACGGTAGCTGGATCTTGAAATCTTGGCTGCTGAGCACAACGGAAAAGGGGTTTACAGCAGTATTTACAAAGAAAGAGGTTTATGCGCTTTACATGTATTTTTTGTCTATGTGAAAAAAATCAACAGGCAAGTAAAATGCAATCAAGATATAAGCAGTTTAATCATGCATTTTATAAAGTGAAAGCAAATCTTTCTTCTGCTGAAATTTGTGAATCCAGACGAACCTATTGAAATAAAGATGCTTGAAATTTGAGAATTTTCCATTTTTAGTGTTTCCAGATTCAAAGTAATAAATTCTGACAAATAGCTTTGATATGTCACACAAGGAATAACATATTTTCAGCTAATGCAAAGAAATTTCTGCTAGATTATTATGTGAAATCATTATAAGCAGGGAAGCTGTTGACTTGTGTGTCAGGAAAAGTATTTGAGTTTATTTGAAGTTTCCTTACTCATAAAAAGTTTGCATTTGTACAGTAACAAAAGAAGGAAAAAAACCCTCTTTTTTTTTTTTTTTTTTTAAGAGAAAATAAAATCACAGATGGACATAGGAAAAAACGAAAAAGAAAAGCTGTCACTTTACCTGAGCAGGACAGTTATAGCAAGTTCAAACAGTTCAAATTTGGCAAAAATGAAAATATTTATATATATATAGAAAAAACCCCCATAATATTTATCCATAATAGATATGATATATATATATATTATTTGTACTGCAATTCTGCTATGAATAACATGAAGCATTCAAAAATTGTCAAAGACTTTTCTTTAGCTGCTGCTTGTTTCAAGGGTCAGCAATGAAAAATCAAATAGGAGGTAATTTCATCCATTTAATTGACACCTTTTTGTTAATTGTTTTCCAATTCAGGATATCTATTTGTAAACATGATAAAACAAGTCTGTATTTCTCTTCATACAGAATGAACTCTTGAACATTAAAGTAAAATCTTATTTTCTGAAAGTTAAATTTCCTTATTTTGCTAATAGTGCTTATACATTGGAGAGAAATGCTCATGTTCCTCCATAGAAACAATAAGAAATAATAATTTAAAAAAATTCTCAAAATGTTGTGCAAGCTAACCATCAGTGATCATCACACATAAAGATTCTAACCTTAAATTGGTAATATGTATGTTGAGAAAATCCCCAGTGAGATGGTCAGCACCCTTTTCCTGGTGCACCTCCTGGGTGATAGATAACTCAACATATGGCTCATTTGTTTGGCTCACTGATTTTATTATTCTCACTTTTGCAAATGTTGCATGTTGCATCGAATTACTGTTAATCATCTTCCAGGTACCAGCAAACACCCTCCCAGCTCACATTACAGACCTCATCTCGGCTGCCTCCTTTGGAGAGAAGAATGCTGTAACTCTGAACGATGGCTGTAATGAAATATCATAACTCTTTTCTAGGGAGAATAATGTACAGTACCACCTGTGCTAGTAAAGCCATTCTGAGCAAGATTTGTTATATTAAAAGCATGCAGCTGCTTCAGATTGCCCTGAAGCTCAGTGCTTTGACTATTTTTCTTTATAATTTTTGTACTCTTTATTTACTGAGAGCAGTCAGATCTATTAAAATGTAGATACAGACATAAATATCTGAATTTTTTTTTCTTTACTCAGTTTTCTTGTTCATTGTGGTCAAGTGTCTCTCAGCTGCACCTGGAGCTTTGATAGCACACAGCTTATGCAATTATTTTTCTAACTGGGAACAGAAGTGAACTCTTGCTTTACCTTTTCTTCGAGGTGAAAAGACTGAGAATTCCAAATTGTTGACTAATTAGCTGCACAACTATCATCTGCATTGTTTGGAAGAGCTCTAGTGATGTTTCACACACTTTATTAGGAACCTGCATAAAACTTAAACTTTTTTTAAAGGGGAGCTCAAGATAGGACCAAGGGATACCCATCCTGGCTCTTTCTGAGTTTAGATGTAAATAAGCAAAAATTCACAAGGCATTCCTACCCCCAACCAGGATAAATAAAGGCATATTTTCTGTGTCAGGGAGAAGAGAAAAGGGCAGCTGGAGCCTGAGAAGAGTCAGATGGAAAGGCTATGAATCAAAATTTTCTGTTATTGTACAGAGTAAAAAAAAGTTTATTAGAAAGGTGAATTTAATTATGTTAATATTGTTGCATATACCAGAATCTTACTCTTTAGGCATATATCAATAAGTGCTCTACAGCTGCAATAAGTAAATCCCATATTTAGGGGCTCTGTGTTTAACCTATTCAGGTCTTCAGGCGTTCAACTGCCAATATTTCTTTATTCCACTTCTTACGAAGATATTTATTTCCTTCCCCCTCTTTATTAGAAATTTCTTGTTTATTAAATATGAGAAAAAACACACACGAATGTGATTGCTCCATTGTGCTCCTGCCCTTCCCATGGGTGCTTTAAGGTGAGGTGCTCTATACCTACACAGCCAAAACACTCAGGCAATTCTTTAACCCCTCCACCCATTAAAAAGTTAAACCTAGACTTCAAAGGCATAGGTGGGCAGGAATAATAAATCACAGCAGAAATCACAGGAAGTGATTTCAAGATCTTATTATAGAAGATGCTTTTTTTTTCTCTCACATACAGCATCCCTTTTGTCAGACACTCTGTTGCAGATTACTTTGCGCCCTAGCCTAGCTGGCACCTTTCCTACCTTCCACATCCTTTATTTAATTGTTGAGCTGTAGTTAACTTTTCTGCTATCATGCCCATGAGGTGGTCATACTGCCTGCTCTTTTATTTCTCAGTACGTCCATGCCTATTAGAGCTGATTACCTAGGAGAAATTGCTCCATCTGTCACGCCTATTAATATGCAGGTTTCTACTATTTGGTTCCTGGTTTTGGAGGGTGTGTGTGTTGTTGCTGATTTTTTAAAATAATTTTTAAAAATTTTTTCTTTTTTCATTAAAGAGAAAAAATCACCACAAATCAATGCTAGCACACAAAGAAAATTCTCTGTCATCACCACTAGGATAACTACTACATGATCACTGCATCGTCGGAAAACAAACTAACCTCAAAATTCCTTCCATCCCTGTGGTAAACACTAACATGTCAATAACACAGTGACAGTAAGGATTCTCAAGAGCATTTTCACTATTTGGTTTATTTGCTGCTGTCTGCTTTGTCTGCTAGTCAGTAGTATAACGTAATTCACTTCAGGAAGAACTGTTAACTACTGCTGAAAATGATCTAGTATGTTTTTAAAAACCCCAGGAATATAGAAAGCCATATTTTATAGGCTTTTAGGTAAATCAGTTGAAAGATATGCCTAAATATACTAATTTTAATAAACATAAAACCTTTCATAAGGGGAGACATTCCCACAGTGTGTCATTTGCCTATATTACGTTTCAATGTCAACTCCAAATCTTTTATTCCTTTTTAAATTTGCTTCCTCCTTCATTAAATCTGGCCTTCCCTGGGTGAACTTTTCTTACCTTTCCTCAGTTCCTTCACCTACGTCTTCCTAATGCATTTGGTATTCTTCTGCCTTCCTATCTTTTTCAGATAGTCATCTATCCCTAAAACAACTCAGTAGCTACCTTTCCTTTATAGTGGTTTTCTAGTCTCGTATGTTTGAGTACTGCAGCTCAGACAAACACAGGGAACAAGGAAGATGAAACATTGTGCAATATGGAAATAGAAATATTTCTTGTCTGGAAAGGAACATTAAAGAATTTCAGCTTCTTTTACTATTTCCTTTGCAACCAAAATCATCAAAGCCAATCAAGGGCATTACATGGGCAGAAGGTTTGGCTGCTTTGAGAACTTACTTATCACAGTATGGGCATGCACCTCTGTTATATTTTTGAATAGATTACAGATACTATTAATTTTCTTTAGGAAGCACTTGCTTGATTTGATTAATTTGAATCAACTGTACTGTGCTATATATAACCTTTGCTTTTATTAACTGGTGAACATTTGCTAGGATTGCATTTCTTTAACCTCTTTGCATATTGTGCTTTTGACTGTTTTCATGAGTTACAGTTGTTCTGAGCTTCTCCTCCTCTTTGCCAGCCTTCTCAAGACTAGAATTATTTGTCTGTTTTCCACAGCTGTTTTTTTTTCTTTTCTCTGGGGTTATCCAACAACAAGGTGTCAGCTGTTTAAAGCATGGTGCTAATAATGCCAAGGTCACGGGTTTGATCCCTGGAAAGGTCATTCACTTTAAGAGTTGGACTTGATGATCCATGTGGGTGCCTTCCAACTCAGAATGTTCTGTGATTCTGAAATTAATACAAAACAAAGCCCCACAAATGATGCTTTTCACAAGTACATTACTATGCAGCATTCATGAACTTTATCAGAAAATGAGGTCTTATAAATGAGATGGCTGTTAATAGGCAAAAGTACCTCAAAAAATACAAGGCAATGGTCAAATTAGCTTTTCAATATAAACCTATGTGATCACCAACTGATACATTCCCAGTTGTCCAAAATCTCTTAAAATCAGATCACCATCAGTTTCACTACACCCAAGATACAATTTCCCAAATTCTAGAATTCAACCCTCTCTACTGGTTTGCCCAGGCAAGCAGCTAAGCCTGCCATCACACACTCTCTGTCCCAAGCTGACCAATCTCCTCAGCCAATCTCTGAGCAACAGCCACCTTGGAAGACAAACCCCTTTCCCTCCCCCAGTTATCCACACTTTCTTCATCTACCCTTAATTGTAATTTCTGAGCATGACATTGTAGGGTATAGAATATCCCTTTTACCAGTTTGGGTCAGCTGTCCCAACTTCTTGCTTACCCTCAGACCGTTTGCTCAGGGGACAGAGTAGAAAAAAGAAAGCCTTGATGCTACGCAAGCATTGTTCGACAATGTACTGCCAAAGGTTTTAGGCACAAATCCAAAACACAGCACTATATGGGCTGCTATGAAATAACTTTGTCCCAGTCAGACACAGCATATCTATGCTTCTCAAATTTATCTTTAAATTTTGGAATGTCAAATGATGTTTACCTAATATACGTCTTACGTCTTACTATACTGGTAATTCTCACTATCTGTTATTCTGTATTTCTTTTTGTTCATTTCTGACATAAATTTCAATACCCAAATTATAAGTTCTGTGAGTTGTGCTGTGTTTGTGAAAATTCTTGCTGTGACAAGGTGAAGAGTTTATGTAAGCAAGAATTCGTAGAAAATTAAACAAAATTTGGGATTCTAGTTTTACTTTTCCAGAAAAATGAGGCTAAAGAAAAAAACAATAGCTTCCTATTTTTATGAAAAATATTCAAACTTATTTGAACACTTGGGACTTTAATTCATTTGAATGAAGTATTGAGAAGGTCAGTACTGAACTCACTTAAGGACATCTAATATCTATTTTTATGGTGGGAGGCAAAATCTGGCAAACAAAAGCTAAAAGGGCTTCATTTTGCCCTCATGTTGTCCATGGGCTCTGCAGAGAGGTCACTGGGATTATGCAGTGTCTACACTCTAAACTATAATAACTCTGCTCATCCAGGCTTTGACAGGGGGTCACATTGGCTCAAATCAGTTGTGCTTTCCAGCTGCTTTTGGTGCAGTTTGTGGTGATTCTCAACTTGCCTCTGCTTGTTATCACTAAGATAGAGACAGTTGCTCAGCTAGGGATTACAGGAGGTCTTCTGGCCATCTGCATCATTAATCCATTGCCATACAGTTAAATCTCTGAATTCTGCTCTAGACTTTGTGAGTGCCACCAGTTTCCATCATTACAAAAAGCAATTTAATGCATTGCTTTTTGTGCTTATTGTAATCCCAGTGAGAAGGGCACTCAGATTTCGTAAGGTATTGCTTAAAACACCATCCATTGGAGCTATCAGGAGAAATAAGAAGAAGACAGTTTAGATAATCCTATGCCTCTTCAGGTGTCAGAGAAGCCCAGGTCCTGCAGCATCAGATGGACCACCAGCAATGCAGATCATGCTGTGCAGAGATCAGCATGGAGAGGTTTAATGACATACTGGTTTTTGCAGCTCTTGTAAGATTTTCTTAACAGAAAACAATTCTGTCCATCAGTTCTATTGCTGAGCAAAATTGAGCAATTGTGAACAGCTGCTGCTTCACTTTAAGGTAAAGGCAAGGCTGTGTACATGGCGTAATTGCCACTGTCCATAGGGCGTTGACTCAGAGCCCTCCATTGTAACTCACTGTTTGAGGACATCAGGCAGGGGCCCCATCCAGAGGCTCAGGGGAGAACTTACCACTCTACATGTCCCTGAAAGGAGGCTGTAGACAGATGGGGATTGGTCTCTTCTCCCCGTCAACCAGCAATAGGTCAAGAGGACACAGTCTTAAGCTGAGCCAGGGGAAGTTTGGGCTGGACATTAGGAAGAATGTCTTTTCCGAAAGGGTGATTAGACATTGGAGTGGGCTGCCCAGGGAGGTGGTGGAGTTACCGTCCCTGGAGGTGTCTAAAGAAAGACTGGATGTGGCACTTAGGGTCATGGTCTAGTTGACAAGGTGGTGTTAGGTCATAAGTTGGACTCAATGATCTCAAAGTTCCTTTCCAACCTGACTGATTGTGTGATTCTGTGTTTGATCTTCCCCCATGTGTCTGTTGCCAGGCTCTTTTCAACCGCTGGTTTTCCATTGTGCAAAAATTTAGAAAATGAAACAAGGAAGTGTTTGAGTCATGGTTGCTTCTGTTTGCACAGCTTGTCTTTATCTGCGTGAACACTTGAACCACACTCGCACACATGCACAGAAGAAAACTTCCTCACTGATAAAAGGAAGGACACAAAATGCTTCAGTTTGTGACCCTCTATGGCCATTTGGAAGACTTCAACTGGACCTTAGAATTTACACACAGTCATAGGAATGAAGTAACTATTAACTTGAGCTGAAAAATTCATGAAACTTTCTGGTTTTTCCACCATTTCACGAAGTCAGCAAATTTCTAATGTTTTATGATGCTTTTAAACATGACTTCAGGATTTTGCCTGGAGGCTCTCATTGCAACAACAGCTAATCTGATGGAGAGGAGACAGAGATGCAACCCTGCTTTTACTAATTATTTGCACTGAAAGAGGCAGTAAACTTGTACGTTTTAGATGCCGTATTTGCTTTAGACACTTTTAAAACAAAATAACCCTAACAAAGTTCCTGAAATATCTTCAGATAAATACTGAAATCACTGAGATTACAGTTTGGGGAATAGTTTAAAATAGTTTAAAAGTCAAAGCAATTAAGAGAGGGCACTTTTGCTGCCAGCCTTCCCCAAAATTGTATACCCTGTTGCCTTCCTGGTGCCACGCATTATTGTCACTTCTAGGCACAAATTCCTTATGAAGAAAATGTACCCTTTTAAAGTTACGGTAATGTTTTATTTACAGATGAGTAGGATATGATTAAGGTTCCATAAGGCAGAGAAGACAGAATGATTTCTGCTGTTTCAGATGGCAATGCAAATGTTTTTTACTTGCACTTTTTTTTTTTAAATATTTTTTAAAAGTGGCATGAAAACCGTTGGCAGCAGCATTTCACATAACAATAGTGATGGCAGCAATAAATTTCATTTTACATCCTACCATCGATATGAAACACTTCATCTCTGTGAAGTTAAAACATCCAAAATAAATATTTAAAATTAATAGCTTGTTTACCTTTGAAATTAGTCTGTCAATATCTCCTATAAATTGATAAAATGGAACTTAATCAATCTAGCTCTATCCAACTTTTTCATACTGGTTTTGATGGAAGGAAATAAACACATACAAAGGGTGATTCACTCTGCCTCTAATGCTTTTTTTTTTTTTTTTAATGGGATTCCTCCCTTGAAGATGAAGATTTTTTTTCCATGGCTCCACCCACCCTGCCCATGGCCCAGGACCCCATTTCAGCTGCCTGGACCAATGACACTGCAGCAGGGCCAGTTCAGCTCCCCACAGCCCTGTCCTGTCTGGCCACAGTCCCTGCAAGTCTGACTCACCTGGGGACCATGTCCCAGCCCAGCCTTGGCCTGTACCCACCCCCATGGTCATATCTGATGCCTGGGGCTGGGGTGGCCCCTGTTGCCTCCAGTAACTCTGCTTTTCCCAAGCTGTACTGGCATTTCCTGAAGTAAGAAAGGATTTAGGAGAGAGATTTGGCAAAACTCCTATGTCTCCCTGTTCCTTTCCTGGAGCTCTGCAGAGAACTACCTAAGAGGTAAAAAAATAAATTAAAAAAAATATAATTTCTCTCCATTGAATGAGCAATGGATTCAGATATGAAGAAAAGAGGATTTGCTGCAGCTCTAAATTTTTTCCTTGCCCACTAGCCATGGAGCCAATTCCAAATCCACAACAATGTGTAAATTTACTATCCATAAAAGTCCCATATTTTATTCTGGTTTAATTCCTTTCTATCTCCCTTCCTAATTATATGAGCTCAAACTGGTTTTTTACTACTGCATTTTCATCAGTTAAAATAAATAAGGAGCTTTACACTCTTGTTGATGAATACTTCCTCCTAGGTGCTTCAGTGGATTTCGTTCTGTGGATGGGTATACAACAACATGGGAAAAGATCCTTGCATTCTATAAAAAAACTGTGCCTTATGAAGAGGCTTCTTGTGATGATGAAGAGTTTTTAGGTAGCATCAATTTTGTCAACTACTTCAAGCTAAGCTATGAATTATCCAAGAATAGCAATTAACCTGAATCTTGACCTATCTGTGAAATGATTGTTGAAGATCCCTTAGGTAGACAAAGCCGATATTAATCAAATGCAGTGGTGTCAGCCAAGCCAGGAATATTTTTATAAGACAAGTTCTCTAATTTTCTTTTTCTGATCTCTAAAAGACAAACAAAAACAATCCTGACACTAAGCTTGGCCAAATCAGAACACAAAATATAGCTTTATTTACTCTCTGTCAGACCAAGTTTAAACTGTGCTGGCTTGATTTATAATTTTCTGCTTGCACTAAATACTGTTTATGATAGAAAATAATCAATTTTTATCTCATATTATTAGAGATAAATAGATTTCGTGTATTAACTCCAGAGAGATAATGAATGTGAGAAATAAAGTATGGTGATACTTTATAATGCAGCAGAAAAAGCCAAAGCAGTGAAAAATAGGAAGGAACTCTAACTCCTCTGACCTCAAAACAACAGATTAATAGCAGTAAGAATAATAACTATTATGATGGAAATGCAGGGTAGAGGGGTTTTTTTCCTCAAAATTAGAGGAGCAAGAAAGAAAATGCATCACTATGTAAAAAGCCCACTACCAAGATGACATTTCAATGATTGGTATCTTATTACAATGAAAAATTTTAAAAAAGAAAATAAATTGAAGTGTGACTATGAGATAAAGTATCCAAAATTGAATATTTACTCTATATATGTCCAGCATTGGCAGCATTTAAATAAATTCTTTATACAGCACTGAGGAGGACAATTTTGGCAGTGGTGTTACTTCTGTATGAAGATAAATTTTTTTATATATGTATCATATATATCTGTTTAACTGGAGTTTCATTTGAAAGGCATGGGAACCAATAAGTATTTTTGGTTTTTTTTACACAAGCTATGCTGCTGCAGGGGAAAATATTCTAAAATACCAAGAAAAACAAGAACCATTATATGAATTTATTTTTTTTATACTGCCTGTATATAGGAGACAGAATATATTCCATCACCATAACTAATTTGTTGTTTCCACCCTTTTACTAATCTAAAGCTAAAGTGTATGAAGATTCCTCTTTAATGCTACTTGGGATATGGAGATGAGATAGTGCAGATATGGAGTCAAATAAAATTGGTTATCTTGGGCATCACATGGGAGTGGCAGATATGACCCAAACTGAGATGTGACATCTTGAGACAGGCTTCTCTGATCACTCCAGATGCCTGTATGTGGGCAGCTGAAACAAGCCCAAAGGTGAGGATTCATTTTTATATTCCAGACACACAAACTCAGTCTTGTTTAAATAGAAGGGTCTATAAGGTAAGTAGGTGAGCTATGGATTTTCAGCAGTAAGAAATGTAATATAAGACTTGGTTACTCCACATGTAGTTAGCAGTTCTTACTTGAAACACTCCACCTCATCTGACTTCCAGCTGGAATTCCTGAGAACCTGGCTCTCCAGCAAGCCTGAGCTATAGCTACCATTCCTTGGTGCATATATCCCTCCAAAAGTAAGAGTTTTCTATACTGGCTCTGTCCTAGAACTCAATTCAACTCATGTGACCTATATAAAGAAAAAGAAATCTGAGAGCCTGTGACTGAACAATTTTTTCTCAATTTATCTAAGGGAATGGATTTTACAATAAAGAAGTTCTTGTTTCCTTTGCAGTTATTCCTCCCCCATAGGAACAGAAACCTCTTGTTTTTCAATCAATAGGAAATTTCACTCTACAAATCTATTTTTCACATAAAAAAATATTACAAAATAAGACTAAACTTAAAACCTGTCTTTGAAAAATTGCACTAGTAACTTTCTCGTACAATTATGTTTTCTCTTTCAGCATTTTTCACTTCCTCGCTTTAAAAGTCAGTTAATTTATACCCCTGTGCCGAGTTTGGATAATAGATTTTCACATGGAACCATATGAAATACTTAGTTAAGTAGATCTAGATTAAGCCAATTTACTTTCCTGTTGCCTAGAAAATCAATAGTCCTCCTTCTGAAAACTGTTATCAAATTAGTCTATCACAATCTAAATTTCACACCTCTTTGTTAATCTTATTTGTGTCTTTAGTCAACTTTTATTTTAAAGCTTTTGCTGGATATTTTCAAACCACCGACACCAGATTACAAATTGTGTGATTACTCTGATTACTCTCCCATCCCGTTAAATAAACATATTATGTTTGCTCTTCTCCATTTGTTTGATTCCACTGGGATAACTCCATTAACATCATCATTTACTGTGAACAAAGTGGACAAGGTAGGCAGGCAACTGCTATTCAGGCAGCAGCAAAGTAAACCTTAATTTCTTCTTCTGCTACGTGCATTGACTGGCATACATCCAGTTCTACTTTTTTAAGGTTATTACTGGAATAAACCCAGCAACTAACTTGAGTTTATGTCCATTTCAATAAGTAGGAGCTATAGGGTTCTCTTTTAAATTTTAATCCTGAAATAATTGTTTACTTAAGGATTCAACAACATAGTGAGTGCTATACACATGCCTTCTTGCACATTCATTAGTTCAAAACACAAGTAGACATAGTATATTGGGCTTCATAATTTTTAGGGTTTTTTGGTTTTTTTTCCTTCAGAATTTTAGCAATAATTTGTAGCATGTTCTTAAGCCCACTTTCTCTACACGCAGTAATCAATTTTATTCTGTATCTGTATCTGATCTCCCTATCTGTTGTCTTGAGGCTGTTTCAAGAAACTAAAGTTAGGAGAGATAGATAATTATCTTCAAAGCTTCATAGGGGTTAAGGCGAAAAGGATTAAAAGGATCATTTTGTCAAGCCTGCAATATACTTGGGACCATTAAATTTCATCTTGTGTTGATGTATGTTGAAAACGAGCTGTGATGATCTGTATTTATTATTATTACTATTATTGATCGCATTTGTTGTCGCACTAACCAAAGCCTATATGAGAAAACTGCTCTGAGATAACCATTGTGTGAACACAGACTGCTTGATGATCCATGTTTTGAAGAGTTTATGGTCAAGATATGAACATCCTAGAGTTGGAGAATGGAATGTACAACAACCCATATGATAACAATTGTATGGAAAAAGCAAAAAACACCTTAGCTGTATTATTTAATTTTATTTTTTCGTAAGTTAGAGGAATGTAGCTGGAATTGAGCCATATGGAAAAGAATACCAAACACAAGTGGACAGGACAGGAAGACTAAAAGGAATGTAGGGTTGGAATGAAATTATTGTGAAGAAATGTGTACCCCTTTTTATTTTTCTTCAGTGGTTAAACATACTGACCATTCAGCAAGATAAAAAAGCAGTTGCACATGACAACCAATAACTAGTCTCCAACATTGAATTTGGGATAGAGAGATGAATGAATTATCACACATTTAACCTACTTGGCTCAGCAGAGTAGCAGATAAAACAACCAGCTTGGATCCAGAAATGTTAGTTATGTAGTTCTGCACCAAAACTAACAGATCTTGCTCTGTAGTTTTCAGCAGCTATTTCATGTGAACAGAGCTATTCTGACTCCAGACCAGGGTAGATTTGTCTCCAGCCATCTTAAACCTAACAGAACTCGTGTGATTTATGGATCTGTGACTAGCACAGACAGAGACAGATAAATTGAAAAGTCACCTTGGACATGTTTATGAAATTTTGCACTAAAGACAGGAGAGAAGGGGAAAAATGTCACAAACTTTTTTGTGTTCTTATGCTGAGAAAATCTCCAAGGCTGTGGATGAGATGAGAAAAAGATGAAAGACTGCTCCAAGAGTCTGTCTGGGTACTTGTTTGTCCTCTAACCTCTCATTTTGATGGCAAGAAAACTAAGCTAGGTCAGAAAAAAACACTGGGAGAAAGCTGTTTAGAGAAAGATAAGTAAAAGAAATGGATTTTGCATTTAAATCTGAAAGCTGTGAAATCTGAGCTCATTTCACAAGCTCATACCACACGTAAAAGAGAGCTCCTCAATCTCTGTGCAGCTCTTGCAAAAGTTCTATCTCCTACACTCGCAAGTCTTTTCTTCTTGACAGAAAACTTCATGGTTTCTTTCAATTATAACAGCTGTCAAGGCAGGTCATGATTTCTGAGAAGAAAAGCTTGGTCCTTTGCTACGGAGGGCTCTGAATATTAAGATAAACTATAATGCGGGGTGATGTATTCAGAGACCTATGTGTCACTAAAATGATGGGTTGATGAATTTCGAAACTTCTTTTTCAGCACCTGCTTGGATTCATTCCCAGACATAATGAGTTGAAATAATAAGGTCTGGAGGTGAGGAATGTATGGCTCACTGTGGCAAGCTTTATTCCTGATATTCCAAAGCTATTCTATGTTTAAATGAGCATAAAGGAGAACAGAACGTGCGGCTATTTTATTTTTTCTTATTATTTTAACAAGTCAAGTAAGAATACAACCTTTTAATCTAACTCTTCATACAGCACATTTATTAAATCTGGTTTCTGGAAAAAGCTTAAAATCTATTTATTATTTATTAATTGAGTATTTAAATCACTACTTGCAGCTGCAAATGCCATTGAGTTAAAGTAGGTGAAGATCTTGTACAGATTAAAAAAAAAAAAAAATCAGTGTTTTTATCACAGTTGGTAATATGCAAGTGGAAATAATAACATAGAAAAAGAGAATAAATTGTGAACATCAAAGTTACCTATTGAAAGTCTCCAGCATTATATTGTACAATGTTGTTATCTCTACAACAAATACATATTTGTGAAAAAGGTATCTATTTGTGTAAAAGTTGGCTTCAGTTTGCTTATTCCAATTTATTTTTCCACATTGAAATATGACATCTGTGACTTGACTTGTAATTATTATTGCTTTGAAAATTTGTTATATGTTTATTTGAAAGGACTTGTGATGCAACTAGAAACTGACAGGATTCAACTAATAAACAAAGGGAAAAATATGGAATGGAATGGAATATTTTCAGTTTTTGAAGAAACCCACAAGGACCAATTACCTCTCTAGGAAGCCTGTTCCCATGTTTGATCACCCTCAATGTAAAGAAATGCTTCCTAATGTCTGGTCTGAACCTTTCCTGATATAGTTTTTAGGCAATCCCGTCAGTCCTGTCACTGGATCCCAGGGAGAAGATATCAAAAATGAACTACTCTTTTAAAGCAATAGGTGGTTTCCATTTCTCTTGGGCAAATTTTGCCCTGCCTTAAACTAATGCAACAAGTAGCAATTTCTTCATTTAGGCCAACTTAATTTAAAATTATAACTAGACCCACAGATATCTTCATTAACATTTTAGATGAAATCAGACCGACATTGATGTTCTGATTAGTGAAATTAGCACTCTCTATTATATTTCTTAATGATAAAGTACAGAAGTGGTGGAAACTGCAAACAAATTGATATTCTAAGTTCAGGAAACAAATGCAAATCACTGTATATCAGAAATAGTATATTTTCTCAGTGATATTCTAGAATTATCTAGTGTATTATTTAAGATAGCATGGTTCATGCTTAATGAATTAAATATTTCACAGTTGTTCAAGCACCCTGAAGGAATCCCTGTTTAGGCAAATTAGTTTAACATTGTGTTTTGGGGCCCAATTATGAAGTCCAGGGGCTGAAAAAGAATGAGGAATTGAGTTCTGTTTAACTGAAATGTCCAGATGGATTACTGGTCGCGTCACAATTGTGATTCAGAAACTCTTTTCCCATTTTTGGCCAGAAGTCCAGGAGGACAGTTAGCCTCACAATTTTTATTCAGCTTTAAAAGGAGCCAAATCTCAACTAATGCAGTACCATGTGATTTATGCCTTAAGTTTTGGATTGGGTGACAAATTTCTTTGAAGGTGTTTGGATTCCAAGTTTTATCTTTGCTCATTATAGTAAACATGACTAGTTCTGTTAGTTTAATATTGCCACAAAAGCACTACAGTCACTCTCTATATTCCTAAACTTACAGCACAAGAGAACATGGTACACATTAGTCATTGTAAGATTTAGACGACCTCTAAGAATAGGTATAATTGTTCTAGGGGATGCAATGCTCAGGATTCAATTCTGGCACTATAATGGCATGGGATAGCATTAAAATACCAAGTTAGAATTCAGAGAAAGTACCAAAGAGACATGAAAAGCTGTGTTTTTTAGATTTAATATGACAGATTTTCTCCAAAATGTTTAGAGTTTTACAATGGGAATTTAATGGGTACATGACCTACTGGTGACACATCAAATCATGAGGGCTACTGTAAGACACTTTCTGAACCATCATTCAGTTTTCCTAACCTTCCTTTGATTATTTGTATTTGTACTGCTGCAGAAACTAAGGAAAGCAGAACTCTAACATGGGATTTACCTTTGCCTGTCATAGTCATGAAGAGTTACCTACTAAATTGCTTCCAGAACACTGGCAGAGGGAGCACTTTGGCTGTTTCAGGCTGATAAAAACTCTATTAGTGGACCATTTTCACATCTAATGGCTGCAGGCAAGTCCAACACAGAAATTCACCAATGCTTCAAAATAGATTACAGCAGCAATATTGAGAGAGCTGACCCCCCACTAGGCAAGTCACTGCACCAATCTTTGCTGCAGTCTACAAATCTGTAATATGGGGAGAATAATAGGTCCCTGCTTTATAAAGTGCTTAGAAAGCTAACATTACAACCTTACAAGATGGATTGTTTACAACAGACACACTAAAATGGCATCAAACACATACATTTTAGATGAGCATTAATGATTTACAATGGATTTCCCCTGTTATAGTCCAATTAAATCATCACAATTAATCAGTCAGAGGGGTGGTTTTTTGTTTTGGTTTGGTTTTGTGTGTGGGTGTAGGTGTTACTCTAGAGCAAGCCTCTCTCTTATAGGATTAATGGAACACTAAAGGAGTTCCAGCAGCAGCAGCTGTAGCAATACCAGCTCAGGCTGAAAGAACTGTGACTTACCCTAGTGCTTTTAAGTGAGGTATCAGTCAAACGTAAGGCCGGCTCACTTTATCAAAATTGCAAGATCAAAATATCTCTTGCCAGTCATCTTTTCAGAAATGCAGACGAATTAAAGACAAGCATACCTAATCTGAAGCACACACAACTTCTGAGCCTGAAGAATATAGTGGAATGCACTATGTGCCTCACAGCTCACAGAAAGTTAGTAAATTCTATATATGGTGAATATCTAGCTGGAAATTATATAAACAAGTACAGACATGGTTTTTTTAGCCTAATTTTTATGTCTTCTCTGAGACAACATAAAGGACTATGCATACATTTTCCTAGGTGTTCTCAGGGTCAGAGGCTAAAATTATAATGAGGGATAATACTGGCCTTACGTTTTCAGTTTCTTTCCCACTTAGAAGAAAATGTGGGTCAGTCAAAACAGGAGTCTAAAGTTCTGATGACTCTGCCTTGTACCACTGAGATCTATACCATTTATACATAAGTAGTGTTTTTAAGATTCAGATGCAAGGATCGGATTAGTTGGATTGAATTCTGCTAGGCTCATTACCTGAAAGTTTCAGATTTCATTCATATATATCTGAAATCTTCTTGACTTTGAATATTTGGAATGTGATTTCAATGTGAGTCTGAAAAATATTCCTGAAATACTCCGTGTGCAAGTCACTTGTGCTTTCTACAGATATCAATAAAAACATCCCCTTAGGGACAGTGGAATAAACATTTGCTTGGAGTAAATCATGTGCTAATGGGATACATGACGAACAATTTTGATTTTCTGCTTTTTTGTTTCTGTTCATATGGGTGTACAACACCCACCCTCATTCCCCATGTATTAGTTTTCCATTTACAAGCAGGCTGAGCCTTGACTTTCAGTTATTATGTCAGAGTTGTAGTTAACTATGGTATTAGCTTGTGAAACCCATGAGAACAATGCTGCAGTTTCCTGATAGTAAAAGGTAAGAATGAGCAGAAGATTTAATTCACTTGAAGAAAGAAGTTTAATTTACTTGACCAGAGGTAGGAGTCTATTATGGTTTGGCACACCTGGAAGACTATGTCTGACTTAGCTGCCACAAGAACAGCTGCAGAAGAACAAGGTTAGGATTCATTTGTCTTAATGCAGGTGACTAGACTCAGGTGAAACAGGCCAGGGTGATATTATAAGACAGGCATCTGCACAGTCTACCAATTGTGACACAAGACAAGAGACACATTAACTTTCTGGAGTGGCTGCTAGAGACCAAGCAGGACACTTCACATTACTAAAATGACACTACGAGGCCGTGGGGATCTGAATTTTGGCCCAAGCTTAAAGGAGAATAAATCTCACCTTAAATTAATCACCTAGGGTAGTATTCTGTTCTTAAACATAATTTTTCAATATTATTTTCAGTGCCTTACAGTACGACATCCAGCATTCATTTTCTACACAAGTAGTTTTTCCTTAAATTCCTTGACATGCTTGTCAACCTTCTGAATTTCCAGGAAGATTAGGCAGCCTGGCCACCAGAAATCTAGACAGAATAATCTAATATCTAAATGTCCATCAATGTCTGTCAGTTGCCAGGGAAACGAAGAAAATAAAACTGAATTTTTTGCATAAATTAAGCCAAATGTTTTGCATTTAAATTCTTCTCAGATACATACACAGCTCCTTCTAGTAGATTCTGTGGCTGAGGATATGACCCAGTATCCTCTGTATTTCTTTCTTCCATTTGTTCCAACTATTACAGATGTTTGAAGATCAGTTCTACTAGAATATATAGTTCTGAAAAAGTTTGAGATGCTAACTTATCAACATGGATGTGACTATCCCAGGGCTAATCTGTTAATTAACAAAAGCTTTCTTTCTTTTTGTTCAAAACCTGCTTACTAAAAGATGCATTTTTCTATTTACTTATTAGTCAAAATGTCACCTTTGGCTATTCATCTTTGACCTGCAGTTTTTTCCTTGGAGACATCTTCTTTCGTCTTGCACAATGTAAAGTATATTGGTGAATTTTGAAAAACTGGTTAATGGTTTTCTTACTCCATGACCATAGCATGTAATTCAGCATGCAATAGTTACTAAATAATTTTCATCTGAATATAAAACTTGAGGTATCCATAAGAAATTTTCTTCACGATAGCATGTGAGAGTTTATTAGGAGTAATACAAGGATTTTTTATTTAGCAAGACAATAGATGTCCATGGCCAATCACATTTCAGAAGACTAACGTTATATTTATCTGACTTAAAATGATAATTGAGGTTGAATAATTGACAAATGTATCACATATTAAATAATCCTACTATTTTAGGATATCCTAAAAATTTATACCAAAATGTATTGCTATAAGAACCCTTTTGTAATCAAAATTATTGGTATTATATTTTGTTTGAAAAACTGAAGCCAATACCTGCAAGCCCAAGGACATCAAACATAAAGTCTGTTGTACAAAGAAAAAAGGAATTTGAAGTATCTTCAGTATATTCTGATATCACAAAGCAGCAAGAACTAATGGGACTAGTTATATAGTGAAAACTGATCAGCTGAGAACAGATTATTAGAAGGTCAATGACAGAAGAAAACTTCTCTTAGTTCGAAAGATGGTGATGCAGAAAAAAACCTTTAAATAAGGATTCAAAATGATCATAGCTTCCACAAATCAAAGATACAAACATTTTGAAGTTTGTATATTGCTTTTTGACACCTTTAAGCTTTATCCTATGATGTGTGAAAGTGCTGTAGACTCTTTACTGTTAATAGAAAAAAGCAAACACAAATCAATACCTTTCTCTTTAGCGAGCCGCAACGTTGGACAAGTCCTGTCTGCCCCTGTTAGTGTGTATTATTGCTTGCTGGCTGAAGATAAGATTGATTTACTTTCCCCTCAAATTCTTGTTGTAAATTTCCTGCTACCGCACATTCATTTTTGAGAGAAGAGTAAATGAATTGCTGGGTTAGAGATGACACATACTTGTGGTGCAATATAATAACTGTTAACATCCTTCTGGGAGAACAGGGTTATTATTTCCATGTGACTGTCATTGTTCTCTGTCCCTGCCTTAGTAAACAAAGCATTTTCTTCTTTTTGACATGCAGTCACAAACAATGAGCGTGGAACATCACACCTCAAGGTTACTCTTATTTTACTTATGGAGAGAAGGCCAGGTAGTGAACTCAAGAATTGAGCTCCTCAGTGGGCTTAAGCAGGGGTTTTGGTGCAGCACCCAAATGACAGTTTTTTGCCAGAGCAGGGGTTTCTTTAACAAACTATGCAAGCAATTTGGGCATAGTTACCTAGATGATCACACTATCAGTTTAAGTGTTTTTGTCCTTGTCCTTTCTGTCTAGATTTTTCTGTCCCTGGGTGAGAGCAGGTCATTATGGTCTTTTCCAGAATCTTACTGCAATACAGACAGATCAAATGATTTTGTGTTTCTTAATTTATAAAGCCTTTTGCTAAATGCACTTGCTGAAACATTTAGTGATGCAATTGCAGGTTGTGATGTAAAATTTTAACAAATGTGATTAATCATAAACTGTGGAAACTTAATCACTATGTTGTAGCAACACACTCATACACATATAGCCCTCATTACTTCCTGTGTCCCACAGTAACTGACTAATCAGTGTTAAAAGCAGTAGCTGTAGTATATGTGTGATATTTTTTCCATAAGCACAGATATCCTCTTTCTTCTTAATTTATTTTCTTTGAAAACCTACCAGGACAGCAGTCATCATCAGTGAGTTGTCAGCAAGGCTGGCTGAAAATCTTCAGTCAAAGCTAAATCAGTACCTGACAGTTTTGTTTATTCTTCTACTAGTTTTTTGTACTGTGAGTGCTCCATTTTCTTATGACTTTTTTTTCTAACTAAAAGCCTTTTTAAAAATTCTGTTCAAAATGTAAATATTTTCTTGTATTCACAGTCAATAAAAAAATCCATGAAAAATAATAATTGATATTAATTTCTTATTTTTGATCATAAAAGAGGACAAGATGAAAAAGAATTATCCTTCCCAAATGAAATATACTTACACACATGGTTCTGTATATATATTGATGTTTGATGATTAATTTTTTTAAGGCATGGCAAAAATTCGGATGGTTATCTCTTGATGAGAAAAAGGGAATCTATTTAATACAGTCTCCTTCTGGAGATAAATTATCTATATGCTTAAGTGACCCATAGTAAAGAGATTACTCTGAAAATAATGAATACCATGAAAAGTTATAAAAGGCATAAAATGCCTTTAGTTCTTCCATATCTTTTACTCAGAATTACTCTTTTCCTTTCTTTACATCTATTTTAGCCAAAAGGTATTACTCAGAACATTGTTCATGAGGACTAGTGATCTTGTGTAGCCGTGCATTTTGAGGTTTATCTTCAATGTTGAAAGAGATGTCCCTTATTCTTCAGTGCAGTATCTGCTGCCATAGGCCAGGAGAAACAAAAAAAGCTTAATCTATAGAACACTCTGTTAACTAACTGTAAACACCTCATGATTCCACCTACATACAGTTAAAAATACTTTAAGTTAGAAAATCTTAAAGTGATTTATATCAGAAGAGAGCTCTGGAGATCATCTGATATAACTCCATGACCAAAGGGGACAGTTTAATGCAGGCAACTGGAGGCCCTGCTTGGTCAAGATCTGAATATCTTCAGAGCTGGAGATTCTGCAGCCCCCTTAGTCAACCTGCTGTCATATTTGACACTTCTTACAGCTAAGAATATTATTCTAAATACCTATTTTGAATATTCTTTGATGATTTGCTTTCAACTTGGTCTCCCATAGGTCCTCTTCTGCGGAGTGTATTTTAGCTTGCTGTGACTGAGCCAGTACTACTGCTATCAGTGCTAGCCATGTGGATATTTCCAGTCCAGCATCCAGTCACTGGTGTGATACATGGTCACACTTACAGGACATCTAAAAATATTCAAATGATAAATGTCTTTTGATTATGAATCAGTGTTCTGTTTCAAGAAGTTCTGCAGGATCTCATTTATGTATTGCACAGGGAGCAACACAGAATTTATGTATTTATATGCAGTGAACAAGAGAGAAAATAGCAGCAAAATAATGTGGTCTTCTCCTTACTACACGTGATTGCTGTTTTGATGAACTGGCCTCTTTCTTGCCCTTGGCCACATAATCCTTATGTAATGCTTGATAATCACTCCAAAGAAATTGCTCGCAAGTGATTGTTAAGGATGTGATCTTCATTTTTTAATTTGATAAATTAAGTTCTACTTTGTAAAACTGTTGAATGTTGCCAGCAACACAAACTGCCTTAAATCTGTGCTTATCCTTGCAGCTGTTTGGTATTGTTTTCTGTCTCATCCTTTCTTTTCTCTATGGCTCTCTATGCCCACATCCCTATACATAAGACATGCAATTGGATTTAATCCAAGTGTCTAAGAACTGACTGAACAATATTCATATAATTGAAACATTTAAATGAGTCACCATCATTAAGAAGAAATACACCTTCCTTTTTGTTCAGTAAGAATAGCACATCTATCACTTATCCATTAAAATTTATTTGGACTTTTATAATTTCATTTAAAAATGCTTGCATTTCCTACGGGATTCAGTAAGTAAATGTACTGATGATAATTAGCAACTCTATTCAATTATATAATGAATATTTTCCATTTTTTGAATAAAAATAAATTTCTTGGGTTTTATCTCACAAGCAAACAGGATGATGGCTGGCAATATAAGTTTAATGATTCAATAGCCTTGGAAAAGTGAATCATTTTACATGCATTTTTAAAGGGTATTGCAATAAAATTGCAGTGCCAACAAAACAGGACTGCCTCTGAGTTCAAAAAGATTTGGAACAGGGTAAAGAAGATTGCTTTGAAGAAAAAAAAATAAGAAATAAAAAGCTGCACAGAGCTATAAATAGTCACAAATGAGATACTTCAGAAGTTGTTTCTTTGGTGTTTACTGCAATGAATTAGGAACGAATAATGAGTCTATTTATGTCATGGGGGCCAGGCTCCCTGTTGGACAGGGAAGACTGTTTGCTAAAGGAATTTTTCAGATGGCAGGCAATATACAAACTTTCTAAAAATTCCAGGATCAAGAAATATTTATGGGTTTTGTTACTAAAAACCACAAAATGTGAATATTTCTCAGAAGGTAATTGCTCCCTTAAAAAACCCCACAAGCCTAAACCACAAAAACCAGTCAAAACAAACCTGCTTCTGACACAAAAAGCAAAATAGTACTTATAGCTGTTGTTTTTCAGAAAACTCTGGCTTGTCTGCCTTTTCCAGAAGTTAGATTTATGTCTGGCGGTATCCATGAGAAATACAGCATCAACCAAATAGCATGGAGCAGCTTCCATATAATGCCAAGGGAAGAATAAAAATCTTTATCGCTTCAAAAGCTGTAAGAGCCTTACTCTAATATGTAGGCAGTGCTTTTTGAAAAGCCACCAAGCCCTATGAAATTGCACACTTTATTCTTGGAATAGCTGTGATAGCTAGAGAATTTCTCAGGCGTTCAGGGAACAGTCTTCATAAAGAAGAGTGTATTTAGTGGGCCTCTCATCCTTGCCAAAGAGCAGGTAAGAATAAATGACACAGTCAAATGTGTCGTGGAAAGTTTCATCTAGTGACGATGCAGATGTGGTGTATTAGTTATCTTTCTGAGCTTGGGCAAAGATATCCTCATGAATGAGCAGGATGTGTGTTTGATCATGCATGTGCAACACTAAACAGAGCAGAAGGGACAAGCTCCATAAGCAAACCTGACCTTGCAACACTGTTTATGCTGTGGTTTTGTTTTAGGGAATAAAACATATTCTGGATGGGATCTGGCCAGATTCCAGGATTTTACCAAATTAGAATTCCAAGTGTAACCTGTTGCAGTTTTGCAGGAAGGATTTACAGGTTTTAAAGGCAAAGTCACAAAGATTAAGTGACACGAGCCTGAGTCTATGTCCTTATCTCTTGAGTTGCAAAGGTCTTTAGAATAAATCTATGGACACTTTATGTATGTAAAAATGATGGATAATGAAATAATTCCTAACATTGTCTTTAGTTTTGAGAAATATCAGGGAACTGAGTATTTGGCTGCCTTTCCCTCGTAAAAGTTGTTTATTTTGGTCTTCTCACTCCTTTTTAATCCAAACATCAGAGAAAAATTGGAGTAGTCAGGATGTAGTACCTCCTTTGCAACTTAAGGAAAAGAGAAGGAGAAACAGAAACATGAAAGCAAAGAGGCTTATTGAGGTCTTTTTCTTTCCCAATGACTTGGATCCTTTTCTTATTCTCTACTCAGAGTAATGGAAACTATGACATATTGCATTCAGCAGCACTCGAAGTCAGAAATAGCTCCTTACATCTGGCAAAGGAAAAAACCCACAACCACCCTGCATGCTTTAACTAAAATTTCAAAATAATTTTTGCCTCATGGTAGAAATGAGAGCTAATTGGTAGCTAACCTTTTTTTTTAATCCTTCATTCTCAATTTTATATACTTTTTTCCTTTTTTTGCCTTTCATATTTATTAATCTAAAATTAAACAAATTCTCTAGTAGTGCAGCTGTGGCAACATCTCTTCCTTTAAGCCCAAATACTGAACTCAGATGTTCATATGAAGCTCATTGAATGAGCACAATCTCCTCTGACAGTCACAGCCACAGGCAGTTGGCCTTAGTTGTCAATTCCTTCACCACCACAGAACACAAACCAGCGTTTTGGATCCACTGTATTCTCTGTGTCATTCTATGAAGTGACACACTACAATGATGCTGAGAATAAACTTAGGTTGTTTTTTCAGTTCAAAAAGGGTTTTTCTGCTGCTGTTTTGTAAGCAAACATAGAAATATATCTTTTGTTCTGAGGTGAAATGCAAATTGTTTTTTTAGGATATACTGTTTTTCTTTTGCTCCCTCATCTTGTTCTTTGTATACATTCTTAGTAGAACCCATTCAAGTAGATATTGTTTATTTTCTTGAGTCCTTTGTCTTTCTATTGTTGAAGATCTGCAATTTGGAGAAGGAAGCTTCCTTCTTGGCAAGTAAAGAATTCAGACAATTAGATCCTGATACTTCTTGTATCTCGTGCATCTCTTGTATGTTTTGGTTCCCATCACTGCAGAACATAGGCTTAGTTCTTGATTACAAACTGTCATGCATTTCAAAGGCATCAAAACAATTCTTCTAGATCCAATCCCCCTGCCATATGCAAGGGTACTCTCCACTAGACCAGATTCCTTAAAGCCCCATCCAATCAGGCATTGAACACTTCCAAGGATGGGGCACCCATAACTTTTCTGGGCAACCCTTGCAAGTGCCTCAGCATACTCACAAGAAAGAATTTTCTCCCAATATCTAATCTAAATCTACCTTCTTGCAGGTTAAAGCCATTCCTCCCATCACTACATGTCCCTGTAAAACGTTATTCTCCAGTTTTCTTGTTTGCCCCTTTAGGTATTGAAAGGCTGCTAAAAACTCTTTGTGTAGATCAGGCAAAGTATAAAAGTCAGTTCAAATCGTTATGGATGTTCCCTTCATTAAACCATCTGTAGTTAATTTCTTACATGTCAAGTGCACGCACTGGCTTTCAGAGCCAAAAGATCAGTGGAAAAAAGAGACAAATCAATTTTAAAGACCAATTTGAACATTTTATGTTCTTCCTTTCTCTTCTTCTTCCAATGACATATTACAGTCATTTTGCTTCATTGGCAGCTCTTCTATTCTGGTAATTCTGGACTGCAAAATTATCTGGAAGACACAATTTCCTTCTACCTTTCTCTTTCTTTGGCCTTATTCATTTTAAGTTGTTGAATTTCTATCTGACCTCTTCTCTATACTATGTGAATTATTGTCTGAGGCTGATGTAATTTAAAATTGCATATATGTCTTATTACATTTGAAACCTTTGCCACCCTGAGATGGATATGTGGGGTGGTCATTGTTTTTTTTTCTTTTTTCCTTTAAGCATAGGAATAATTTTATAGCTTCTCTTACTTTATATTGCATTATTCCTACCTAGATTTCTTCAAGTTCAAGATCTTTATAATATTATAATGATTAAAATTTACAAAAATATGAGATTTATTCCATGAGAGAATGTCATTATCATCCTTTAGAATCGTATTCTATTACTCAATTCATATGAGAAAAAAATCTGTTGATTTTCTGAGTGCTTCTCTCAACTTTTCTGGACAGTTTTAAAGCTAAAAACATTATTATGCCTAAGTCATAAGCAATTTTTCATATATCAGCTTCTCAATTAATTTTGTTCTTGAGGAATTTCTGCTCTTTTATTTTCTGCTACAATGATTTTTAATCCACAGACACATTTTATACATTTGTGGTTGTAAAAATAAGCTGCATCTGAGGTATCAAAATTACTTGCATTATAAACTGATTTTATCTGTAGTTTCTAGTCACATTTCTGTAAATCCAACATTTGGGGTAGAAAGTAATTAAACGAAAAAATAATTTCAAACAGGTTTTGATGACTTCCAGTTCTTCTGTATCTTAGAAGGAAGAACTTCAAAATGATAACGAAAAATAAAAGATCTTATCTAAAACCAAGTCTGGCTTGATTTTGAAATTTCATAAGTTCAGGGAGAAGAACAATGCAGTTCTTTGTGAAGCAGCAGTACTTCAGCTTGAATATAATCCAGGTCCAAAGATTTTTAATTTGATTTTTTTGTTTGTTTGGCTGGTATTTTTAATATAAATTATCCATTAAAATATATTTAATTAATATAAGATTTTCTTAAATACTGAATTATAATATTAGGTTATTATTCATATTAAGACCAGAAACTAAATTTGTTTTTTAAAATATGGGGTTTAATTATAATTAAATTTAATTAAATAATTGATGAAAAAATTACTTTGGCCCATTATACTATGTAGAGCATCACAATCTCAGTGCTGACCTAGTCAGAAAAGCAGTGCTAGAACTAGCTAACAAAACAGCACATTAGATTGATAATGCGTTCTTCTAAAGCTCAATTTAAGCTTGTAGAAATATTTGGCAAATTTATGGGATTTACAAAAATTGCCTCAATTGTTCAGGAAATTTAGGAGTCCCAACGATATTGAAAGAAGTAAAAGAAAATTAAGTGCTCTTGAAAATAAACTAATTTTTTGATGCTTCATATCTGAAACTAAGTTTAAAAGGCTTCACATTCCTACCCGTACTAAATAAATAAACAAAGGTCAGTCATTGGTTTAAAATTTGCAATGTACCATAGTTAGACTACCAGGGATTTATTCTATTTCCTTTCTGTTGAATACTTTGAGATATATTTGGTTTTCATTTACAAATGTGACTGCAACAGGTGCACAGAGAAATCTTAACATTAAAAGAGGTATTTTCAAAGCTATTCTTATGCTTAGGAGATGATTAAGTTCTCATGCCTGAAATTATAACTAATTTGAAAGTTATGCAGAATTTCTTGGTAAAAACAGAAAAGTTAGTGTTATAAACAGAATAGTTAGTTGTACAGATATCAATAGGTCAGCTTAGAACGTTCTGTCCAAATATATTTTTTAATATTGAAGTTGGACTACTTGTTCCAGCATTGTAGAACTACTCAATAGGTTGCTGGTAGAGACAGAATGAGATGTACTGCTTGGTAGAACCATGACATATAACATTTATTCATTCTCTAAATTTCTCTAATATTACTTCTAACCTTCCAGGATGGAGAATCTGACAGTATTGCCACAGGTTTTTTCGCTTCTTGTTTTATTCTCGAAATAAATCCCCTAGATATAGATCTACTTAGGAACTGTCTGATTTTTGGAAAGGGTTAGGAATCTGGTTGCACTGACAGATTTCTAATGTTTCCGTTTGATTTTTATTTTTGGCCATATATAATCTCCACCACTGTTTCCTAGGGCACAAATAATTCTCCTGAGATGCATAAACCTGCATGGAGCTTCAATGTATCTTGCTTGCTCTCTGAGCTGCATCTCTATTTTGTTAACTGGTGCTGCAAATTACTCATGCTTCTAAGAGAGCAACGCTGTAAAAGGCTAAAGTACAAAATTCACAGATCCTTCACTCTAGAAATAACTATTTATATTGTCAGGTGATTCTCAGTGTGAGGAAGAGGAATGATATTGACAGTAGGAGATTTTAAGCACCACATGTGAAATATATTTACAGTACCGAGGTCTGCACACCTGTTGCAAACATTCAGAGCGTCCTAGTCTGGGAAACTTTGGTTTATCCTATTCTGCCATGCTGTCAGTATACAAAATAGATGAGACTGTGCACAGAAATTTTTAAATAATCCCTGATATCCTGTCATATTCTGATACTGTATACCTGGAATTATCAAAATGACTTCTCTATTTCAAGTGCAGTTCAGAAGAAAAATGTGGCCAGAGTAGTAAAATATAATTTCAAAGGCTTATTTTCCAAAGAGGACAATTATTCATTAAGTCAGATGTTGCATAAAATGAACAAATCTCTGAAACATCATTATTATTATCATCACGCAGCTTCTGCCCAGCCCTCCTCGCGTACATGATAAACTGCATTTTATGCTTTTGTCCTTTTTGCAAACTGGATTCTTAAATTGTTTCCTTTACTAATCCAGAAGCTATGAAGCACAGGGGATAGCTAGACATAATCTGAATGCATAGTTTCCTTTGCAAAATAGTGTTAAGGAATAAGATTTCATTGATATAGGCTTCCTGAAGGCTAAAGCAAACAAACCAAGATCAGCATAGTGGTTTATTCTATTTACATAACTGTTAGCACTCTTCATTTTTCAATTTTACCTGATAATATTTTTTTTCTTTTTACCTGCAAGGCAGCATAAAATGATAGAGAGAGAAAATGTTTCCAGGAAATGGGACTGTTAAACTCCTTGCTTGGTGGCAACAGAAAGAACACATTCACTGAAGCACTTATTGGTGTTTCATTAAACTAAACAAAGAATTAGAACCCACAGTAAACGGTTAAGTATGATCTATATCAGAGATCTGTTATTCTAAAGAAAATAAAATGTATGCCACTTCTCTACAAAAAAAGACTGCTAACCCCTGAAACTGTAAGAAAAATCCGGGAAGAATATTCATCCTACTTTCTCCTTTTAGAATGAGATGCAGAATGTGACATCTGTTAGAGAGTTCTGAACTCATATCCTATAATAAGAAAACTCTAGATAAATAACGTTTAAATTATTATTCATCTCTACATTAGTTTTGAGAAAAGAAATCTTAAGAGTTTCTGTCTCTCTTCAGTGTACAGTCTCTTATTTGTAAAAATGATTTCCAATCCCTTTTCCTTTTACACTTGAATTTATGCTTGTACTAAAAATTCTCATAAAAAATTTGTGAGAATTGCAAATATTTCCACAGAACGCCGGTTTAAAGGTTTCTGAAATGAAACCAGAACATTATGAGAAACTACTCTGATCTTCACACAGATGTGTGGCATTTCTGCAAGTAAACCCTTTACTATATATACACTTTTTCCCTGATTCAGACTCCTAGATACCATCCCTGCCCTGCTGTGCATTAACATAAATTCATGGTAAGCTTCAGGGGTGAGGAACCATCTGTATCAACCCAGACTGAGATGTCTTTACAGAATTTTGCTCTATGAACCCTTTGGAAAGCTGCTACAACCCCAGAGACAAACTACAGTCTATTTAGGCCCCATTGTCTTAGGTTACAATATAAGATGTAACCAAAAGCATGTATTCTATCACCATCTTCATAAGCTGTTAAAACCAGGTGGGATAATGTTGCGGTCTGTAGTTTCTGCGTTGGCATGGCAAGCCGCAACCTTCCCGGAGAGCGCTGCGGGGCGGCATCGGGGAGAGAGC
Organism: Falcunculus frontatus; assembly: GCA_013398115.1. Taxonomy (NCBI): domain Eukaryota; kingdom Metazoa; phylum Chordata; class Aves; order Passeriformes; genus Falcunculus; species Falcunculus frontatus. The sequence goes on along the minus strand of VZRV01023440.1, from coordinate 296,491 downwards.
GGCTGTTCCGCTTCCCGGAGCCCTCCCGGGCGGCCCCGCGCCCTTGCTCCGGCTGGCTGCCGGCTCCACAACACGGCAGCGATAAAGGAGGAGAGAAGGCTCTCCGCATGGGGACCACACGACTTTAATCACATGGCGACGAACAGCTTCCCAGAGGCAGAGAGAGGCCACATGGCAGCCCGTTTTGGGTTTTATATGGGGACGGGGGGCGCAGAGAGAGCACATGGACTGCTGGTTTCAGGGTGCAGGGGCGACACATGGGCGGAGTTGGGGTCCCAAAACCAATGGGAAAAACCCGAGGGAGTGGCAGGGAAGGGAGACCAATATGGGAAGGGCAGGCATTTAGTAGGAAAAGGAGTGGGGAAATACAGCACTACAGGACAATGTTCTTTATCTCTTCCATGACACATACCTGATAACTCTCTCCAGGGGATATCTTCTGTTAATGGGTCATCCAGCCTCACTGCATGACTCATAATTACATCATCCCATTGTGAGATGCTCCGCCCAGGGGGAGGAACCAAGCATTCCTACCTGGATATAATCTGAGGTTTGGAGCACCACAGTCAGCCCTTACCTACTGGATTCATGGGGGACAAGAGCTGCATAACCACCACTGGACCTTCTGAGGAAGACCAGACCCTTCTGCAGGATCACTGCTTCAACAGAAGCACTTCTATCATTTCAGGAGGACTGCAGCCACCATTTAATTGGACTGCTACCACCACCCTGACCGACAGGGTGTCGGGTTGTACTCTCACTGTCAATGTTTCTGTACTATTGCATTTATTTTAATTTTCCTGTTAAATTGTACTTCTGACTTGGAGTCTCTCACTGGTTTGCTTTCAAACTAGTACACCCATGAATGCTGGAGGTTCCAGGATCTTCTCTCGATGAAGCCAAGTAGGGAAATGAACATTTTTTACCTTCTTTGACTACTATAATCATAAAGTTGAAGGAAAAATGCAGCTGTCTCCCATGCTGCCTATCTAAGACATACCAAATGTGTAAAACACTTCAATACTATGTAAGGTTTCTGCTGTGGTGGTCTTGGGCATGTTGGAGTGCAAGTATGGGTTATGTGAAGTTTTCGTGTAGTTGAATTGTGTTTAAAACTTATCAGGCCTTTTCCATGGTCTGGGTAATGATGGGTATATGATAATTATTTGTATTGTTCCTGTCACCAGTAACTGTATTCTAAAGCTCTAGACTATACATGTGGATTACTGCAGCAATAGATTGTAGTTTGCAGTCTGTAGCTGTGTTCTGCAGGGTGACTGACATTAATCAGGTTATGAAAACTTGAGGGGAATTACAAAAAAAAATTATGTAAGAGAAGATAACTCCTTGTTGAAGATGTAATTTGACCAGCAGACAGTTTGCTCCACAACTCATTCATTGAAATGAAAGTCTCTGATTAACTTCAATGCAAAGAGAATTAGGCTGCTGTCAAGTATGGAGAAAAGTCTCCAGTTAAAAGCAAAGCCTCAGAGAAAAAGGCACCCTGAACACCTATACTCAAACTTCTTAGCATTTTATGCACATCCCCTTAGTCTGTGACAGAAATGAAATACAGGAATAAGACCTCATCAGTTCACAGGGATAACCATGTTTTGCACGGAATGAGGCAGATGGTTTCAGTCAAGACATTCAAGTTTTCTTCTTTTTTGCAGCTCTGGTGCAGCAGACTGGCTGATGTAAGATCTTTTAGGTTTGGAAAGGAGCAGGTAGGGGAAAAAAAAACAACCAAAAAACTCATACTTCATGAGAGAACATGAGGAAAACCTTTTTTTCCTTTCCTATATTGACTTCAAAGGGGATCGTCAAAGGCATGGTGATTTTTAAAGACTAAAACTATGTTTTTTTCAGAAGCAAATGCAAGTTTCTATCTCTAGAAAGAGTTTTCAAAGGAAACTGGAACTAGAAGTACTGCAGCTACGGATTTTTCCCATGTTAAGACAGTCGTGGTTTTTTATCAGACACACAACTGCTGCTACCATCTGGAGGTTTTACGTGACACTGCTTAAATATTTGTAAATGATTAAGAGGTCTCTTTAAACACAAATATCAAACTGCCAGAATAAAAGTTCCAGATGTGTTAATACTCCATGTCCCAAACTGATGGGTGGTATGAACAATCTCAGCGCCATCTATGTCTGCTGCTTGTATTCTCAACCTTAGGGATGCATTGAAATCTATCCAATTGTATTTACCAACTTCAAGTTTTAATTCTCATATTTATTTCCCAGGTGAAAAGGTGAAACTCATTACTGAGAATAGACTTAGTAAAGGGTCTATGACCTTTCAAGCCCTCTAAAGCTTCAGGCAAAGTAATCAGGCAGACTGAACTTAAAAACAACATCGCATTTTGTCAGCTCTGCGCAAGTTTACCAAGAGATGGAAGGAGAAAAAGAGGCAGAGAAGAAGACAGAGAGAGAAATATCCCTGATTATGTTAATTTTCTGATCAAACTATTTGTTTAAATTCTTGGTAGATTTTTTAATAGGAAAATCTGTATTTTTTGCACTGCATGAGGCAAAAACATTTTCCTTAATTATATTTGATAGTTTATCTGTCTTTCTTCCTATGTCTCCCTTAGGGAATAAAAAGATAACTGGTTTCTTAAAGCAATAAGGGCAAACTGTTTAAAGCAAATATTAAGTTGTGTTATAATAGCCTCAACTTTTCTAAATTACTTCAATAAAATCCCCAAATTGCTGTAATCAAGAGGAAGATTGGAGAAGCTTTGCAGGTCAAATAGCAACTTTATTAATGTGTAAAGCTAGCAAAAAGAGCAATAAAAATAAGATTTAAAATACATAAATACATTTAAAAGCAGCAAATACAGAACATGAACTGCCATTTTATACCATCAGTGGGAATGTAGCACACACATGAGAAAGCAATTCACCTAGTTTTGTTGATATTGAAGAATACATTATTCTTCATTGAAATTATAGGCAAAAATAAGAAAAACAAACAAACCAAAAAAACCCCAAGAAGGATAGAATAACTAGCATTGAAATTTTTAGGAATTGTTACTTTTCAAATGATTTTTTAAAAATTACTTTTATCATCTTATTACTAAGAGTAAAAAATACCCAACCCTAAACATATAATTAAAAAAATATACCCCAAAGAAACTTCACTGAAAGCAATTAATTTACCCAGGAGATTTTGACAACAGCTGTGACTGTGTTTTACCATAGCCACTACTGATCATTACTAAACTTGCAATGCAGAAATGAGGAAATGTTTGAACTACATTGCTCTTGCTCATACACACAATTCTTCTGTCTGTTTTAGCTGGAACTTTTCATATAATAGAACCTCTTTATATTATCTGACAATATCCTGCACATCCCCAAGTATCATCTATAACAATCTATGCACATGAAAGGGTACTTATTAGTCTTTCCTGTCCTATTTGTTTTATCTACTTTATTTATTTACTCACTTACTTATGTACTATTTCTCTGTATATATTCTCCCTTATAAAGCCTCCATTGTTCAGAGAACAGTGCTTCAGCCTACTTGCTCTATTCTGTTTCAGTGTTTTGGGCCTTTAACGCTCTTCTGTGGATTTTTAACTGCCACAATGTTTTAGTAACTGAAACAAGAAATATTTATGTTCGAGGCCTGTAGCTAATGATGTTACTGCAGGGGTCAGTGCCAGGTCCAGTCCCATGCAACTTGTCAAAGACGTGGATGGTGGGACAGAGCGCATCCTCAGCAAGTCTGCAGTTGATTCAGAACAAGGTGGAGTGGCTGACACACCGGAAGACTGTGCTACTATTTAGTGAGACCTGGACAGCCTGGAGACCTTTAATGAATTTGACAGAGGCAAGTGTGTAATCCTGCACCTGGGGAAGAATTACCCCATGCACCAGTACAGGAAATCAGCTCTGCAGAGAAGAACCTGGAGATCATGGTAGTACAAAAAGTCAGCTGTGAGCCAGAAGTGTACCCTTGTGGTTGAGAAGGCCAATGATATCCCGGGCTGCATTAGGAAGAGCACTACCGGCTGGTCAAGAGAGGTGATTCTTCCCCTATGCTCAGCCCTGGAGAGGCCACATCTGGAGTGCTGTGTCCAGTTCTGGATTCCTCAGTACAGCAAAGACAAGGAACTATGGGAGAGGGCCCAGTGAAGGACTATAAAAATTACTAGGGGAGTGGAGCACCTGTCTTATGAGGAAAGGCTGAGAGAGCTGTGTCTGTTCAGGCTTGAGAAGAGATGACTGAGAGAGGATCGTGTCAATGCATATAGAGATCTTAAAGGGCATGTGTCAAGACGATAGGGCCAGACAATCTTCAGTGACAGGACAAGGAGCAACAGGCACAAATTAAAACAAAGGAATTTTGACCTGAACAAGAAGAAGAACTTGAGGGTAACAGAGCACTAGAATAGGCTGCCCATAAAGGTTGTGAAATCTTCTTCTCTGGAGATATTCAAAAGCCACCTGGATACAATCCTGTGCAATCTGCTCTAGGACATCCCTCCTTTCAGAGTGAAGTTGGACTAGATGATCTCCAGTGGTCCCTTCCAACCCGACCGTTCTGTGATTTTGTGAAATGTACAATGTGAAAGTTCTATATAAGAATACACAAGCAAATGAAGCAATAAACCATTAATCTTCTTGTTCCTATAGTGATTCTTTTCCTGGAAACGAATAGATATAAAGTTAAATCAGTTAAATTATTTACTTAAAATAATTTTTTCTTATATTTGTCTGTGTTTCCTATGTACCAGTACAACAAGCCTGGATGAGCTGGAACTTTCCATTTTACATCAGTGACTCATGTAAATTTGTTATGCTTTTCTTCCTGATGAAATGCATTTGGTCATGAAGAGAAAAACAGAAGTGCACATGGCAATAAACAGATGAGTTCATCTGGAATTTGAAAATCAATTTTTTGTTTACAAAGTCTTACTGAAACTTGCAGACACTTTTCAAAAAGTGCATTGGATGTAGCCGCAATGTCGCTTAATTAGCTGCCAACCTTCTAAAAAAGAATCTCATTTTCTAATTTTCTCCTACTTTGGTGAATGACATGATTTTATTTTGCATTTTTAAAAAAGGCCTTGTAATTTTCATGCAGTACGTAAACTTCAAATAAACATTTGTAGCTTTAATCCGTTTTATATGTCTTTTATAGTCTCTATGTTGCAGACTCAAAAGAAATTTATATTACAGTCAATAATGTAATGGTAACACATCAACATCTATGTTAAATTGTCCAAAATATTAATCTTTTAAAAGAAACATAAAAGTAAATATCTTACTTGAATATCTGGAAACAATGATGAATGTCATTTCCTTCACTTTGGAGAACAAGAACACTGTCCTGTTCTTGTACTATAAATTAATTGTCCAGCAATAATCTGCAAGTTTTATTTCTCTAAAGAGAGAATATTGTCACCATCTCATGTCAAAAATTTTTATGTGATACAATAGCAATAGTTAATGGTGCTAGTCATGGGTTAAAATCAGTTGTCCCCAGATTGGATTCAGCTGCCAAATGCAGTATTTTTCAATTAAAATTGTTTGTAAGACTCATGAGGGATAGATAATTTTAGTAAGGCATTGTCTTTTTTTTTAATTTGGTACAATTAAGATAGAAGCATATTTGGCCATGAATCTCTGAAGTTTTTTTTAAGAGTGTTATCTGTAACAAAAAACTACAAATAAAGTGTACGTATTTGGGAATAGTCTTGGTTTTAAGTTCTTTTTTAAAATAAAAAAGATTGGCTGTATTCAGAAGCAATATTCTTTATAAGATGAAAAAAAAAATGGAAAAATGCAGGGAAAAAAAGGGCCTGTCTTAATTTTTTTTTTTTTTGGTAGGATTGAATATCTGAAAGATCTTAGAAGGTTTTGTAGCTTTCCAGGTGTCTGAACTTGTCTTGGGCTGACCACTCTCTTTGTTCACCACCACGTGAACAAAACTTGAGTCTATATAGTGTTTTTTTCTCTAAGTTTTATGTAACTCTTTTTCTTTGCAAAGAAGTGTCGTTGATAAGAACAGAAATTACAGCAGAGACTAATTTGAAATGGTTTTTATGGTCTTTTAACTAAGGTTAGCTTTATGAACCAAAATAACTGATGAGGATTGAAAAAGAATTGGGATAGGGCATTTGGGAGATTGGTGGCTTTTTGCCCAGGCTAGTGGTTTATGACTTGTTCTTTTTCATTACATATGCTGTAGTTATGACTCAGTCACTGAGCTGAATTCACAGTAGAGAGAATAATAGAAATCAATACCACGGAAAAGAATAAACAATCAAAGCTGTCTATTAAGGACAGCTTTCTTCTACACAGATGAAAATTGAGCCCTTTAGTCAGACCACAAGAACTTCTACTTGCCCAGTTTTAAACTTAGCACAGTGACAAACCAGAAAATTCAAACAAACCACCATAACTCCAACCAAGAAAAAACAAGCCATTCCATTAAAGTTTGAAAGTCCTATAAATTCTGATAATAAGGTCTTAACCCCTAAACCTGACTGCTCTGCACAAGACTTCATGATATCACAGAATCATATAATAAGCTGATCTGGAAGGAACCCACAAGGATCACTGAGTCCAGCTCCCGGCACTGCACAGCACCATCCCCAAGAGTCACACCATGTGCTGAGAGCATTGTCCAAATATTTCTTGAACTCTGTCAGGCTTGGTGCTGTGAGCACTTCCCTAGGGAGCCTGTTCCAGAGCCCAAACACCGTCTGGGTGAAGAACTTTTTTCTATTATCCAACCTAAACCTCCCTGACATAACTTCAGGCCATTTCCTTGGGTCCAGCCACTGGACACCACAGAGAAGAGATCAGTACCTGCCCCTCCTCTTCACCAACAAGGAAGTTGTAACTGCAATGAGGTCTCCCCTCAATCTCCTCTTCTCCACGCTGAACAGAGCAAGTGACCTCAGCCCCTCCTCATACGGCTTCCCACCAAAGCCTTTCACCATCTTTGTTGCCCTTCTTTGGATGCTCTCCAATAGTTTAATGTCTTTCTTACACTGTGGCACCCAAAACTGCCCCCAGGACTTGAGGTGAGGCCGCCCCAGTGCAGAGCAGAGTGGGACAATCCCCTCCCTTGCCCGGCTGGCGATGCTGTGCCTGATGCTCCCCAGGACAGGGTTGGCCCTCCTGGCTGCCAGGGCACTGCTGACTCATGTTCAACTTGCCAAGACCCTCAGGTCCCTTTCTGTGGTGTTCCTCTCCAGTATGTCATTCCCCAGTCTGTCCATACATCCTGCCCCAACCCAGGTGCAGAATCCGGCACTTCCCCTTGTTGAACATTGTATGGCTGGTGATTGCCCAGCCCTCTGATTTGTTGAGGTTTCTGCAGGGACTCCCTGCGTTTGAGGGAGTCAACAGCTCCTCCCAGTTTTGTATCATCCCTGTGACATACAGCAGACCTGACAATTCTTCTGCAAGCAGGAGAATATGCCTTAAACTCTTGACACAAACTATTATGAAGACAGTGGATCAACCTACACTTCAGTAAAAGACTGCTTTCAGATATCTGCCTGCCTCACACTTTTTTGGGTCTTCACCAGAAAGCTTGCAAGCTACCTGAAAAAGACTTCTGGACATGATGTCTACGCGTGCCTTTTAGCCACAGAATAAAGGGTGGAATTCAGTTTGAGAGTAAACGTCACATTCAGTTTTCTAAACATAGGTGCCTGGTGGTATTTTGTTGCTCTTTATTGGGCTAGGAAATATAACAAGGGCTGTACCGATTATCTGCATCTCTTGGGATCTGCAGCTAGACTAGCTACCACCACACATCTAAAATGACTGTAGGTAATTATTCTTAGGTTGCTGAAGGTAGCTAAGGACATCAGAGTTTGTTTCCAGAAAGTTTTCTGGGTTTGGATTGTTTGGTTGTTTGTTTTTATAGTAGATAAAAGTGAAAGCTCTCTTTACAGTTGTTGAAGAGTTAGTAAAGGCTTTCATGGGAGCTTAGAGTGAGTAGGTTGACAACTATGATGGATGGGATATTTTGCTTGTACATGGACATTTGAGAGCTGCATTATACCTTACTCAGGGTCCAAAGGCTGCTTCAGAAAACCATGGGAGCTATGTTGAACCTGTGCTGTATCTCTGCTGAAGACGATGTCTTAGACACACAAAGAAATCTCAAATATTTTTTTAGGTATAAATACTGATATAAGTAATAAGTAATATTTGATGAATATTTTTTATCAGCTGAAATGCTGTCTATGCTCCTGAGTCTTTTTTGGAGGAAAGGCTGAGGTACTATCAGATACCATAGAGCAGGCATTTAAAATTGCAGTTGATGCCTATGTTTAGACATCTGAATTCCACGCTTTCCTCACATACTGGTATTTAGATTAGGGTATCATGATCACTAATAGATATCAAGTTTTGTAATGGCATTTGGGAGAATTTGTCCCTGAATTGTAGAGGCATATTCTGTCAGAGTTTTGTTTGGTTAGTAGAACTGTGGGGTTACTCCTTAGGATTTTCTAGCATTATTTTTATAAATCTCTTCATTTATAATATAAATGCCTAATTTCCGTGGTATCATAATATTTTATTTCTACCTCTAGTGTTGTTAATTATTTATTCTTTCTACTGACAGAGCACTAAGTTACCTGAAAAAGGATAGAAATCTTGTGCTGAGCACTTGAGTCAGCATTTAGCCAACACAGAATTTGCACAACAGCCAATATTACACCCCAAGTTTTAGGAAATCTTGCTAATAACTTAAAGCACCTAAACTGAATCACCATTAAAGGTCTTGTTTGTTCTATTATCAAGATAATATTAAGGAAAAATTGTCTAGTATTGAGCGGTCTCTCTACCTCTAATATGCCTTACTCCACATACACGTTTTCTACACACAGAACTGCACCAGTAATTAAGACATTGTAATTAGTGCTAGCTACAGTAGTGTTATGTGCACTGAAGCTCATACAAAAGCAGAAGATATCACTTACATGCTTAGAGCAATACCTGTTTTTGGGTTGCCTGCTCCTCTAGTTTATAGATTATATATATTATAGATACATAATATATATATATCATCATATCATATCATATCATATCATATCATATCAATATTATATATAAATATGTGTTATATGTATTATGTATTCTATATATTCTATATATTCTATATATTCTATATATTCTATATATAATATATGGGGTGAGATTCAAGTCTAGATACAGACATCTAACTTCATGTAACTACAATACAGAAATTCACATATCAGTCAGGTGTTTCATGTAACGGAGCATCTAATGAAAATAAGAGGGGTGATTCAGTGGTTGCCTGCAAACATGAAGTGCAGTTTGAAACATCTGGGTTATTTCTCCCAGCCTCCAGCTGACCCTCCAGAAGGTGACAAATATCCTCTGCCTTGTGTATAACCTATCAGATGCCTCCAGATACCTTAAAAACTTGTCAGGTTGCAGCATGTATATGGAAAAACTTTCCAGGCTACAACACTGGTCTCCACAACATCAGGATAAGCTGAAGAGAGATGAAAATTATGACATTCAGTCTTACAGGCTTCACCTTCAGGTTCTGATGGTATAGATCCACGACTGTAGGAATCTCCTCTTTGCCAATTTTTATAGAAGCACACAGAACTTCACAAAATTTGTGATTTATGAGAGATGCCTCTTTTGTTACACTACTGCCAGGCAATGAAAGGCAGAAAGTAGAACTCCTTCAGCAGAATGCAATTTTTCTGTTTCCAACCTGTTCTGACAAGATGTTTTAGTTCTTCCATGGATTTAGAAGGACTGTTTTCTTTCAGAAGGCCATAAGTTTGGGGATTTTTTGTTCCAATACTTATCTTGCTGTCCTTGGCTGAATGTCCAGATGTTCAATCTGACCAAGTTCTCTGGAAAAGAACAAGGATTGCTCCTGCTTCTCTATTTCTAGAGACACAAACCTTCTATTCAATCAGAACCTTCCAATCAATAAGAACCCATGAGTTTTCTTGGTTTGAGTCTTTCCTTTTGTGACTCTATGTAGTGCTGCTCAAATAAAGATCATATTAACAGGAGAAAAGGTTGTTCATATTTTCAGGGGACAATGTAGAATATAGCTATTTTGCTACCTAAATTACTTTAAAAGAAGTTTTCTCAGACCATTGTATATAGCGTTCAGTTCTGTTGTCAATTAATTCTCCCTCCCAACACCTCATATATCTCATTCCCTCTTGTGGCCTTCCAGCTGTCCTTGAAGATACACTCCACAAGACACTCTCCCTCTGTATAGACAGGTTCAAGAAGAGATGGGGACATGGAGCTCTAAAACTAACATTTCCATTCATTTCAGCAGTTCTTAAAGCTCCCATGATGACACTAAGTTTTAATTTTCCAATAGTTTCTAGCGCACTGTTTCCAAATTTGTTTTTATGCAAGCCCTAATGAACACAATCAAACTTGTAATGCAAAGTGACTTTGCGGGACAAGCTCCAATCAGTTTATGAGTTCTGAGGACTTTTTGCAGCCTATTTGCCAGGTTTCACCAGCATAGAAAAAAGTTAACTGCTGTTTTTATCCTGGGATGTGAATTTGTTCTCTTTCGTAGATTCTGATTTCCATCACTTACACTGAAGCTATTGTTGCATGTGAGGGTTTATTGGTTTAAACCAAATTCTGCTTTAGTTGATGAAAACAGGAAAAAAAGGAAAGAAATATATATTCACTTGCAGCTATGCATATCTATTGCTAATGAAGTCCTGCATGTTAAACTTCCAGTATAATAATTTACTCCTGCACCAGAACGCCTGTATAAGAACATTGTTATTAACTCAGAAATATTATGTTTAAAAACAGAATTAAATTTAGAATTCTGAGTCTTTTGCATAATCAATGCGGAGAAGGGAGAGTTCATAGGAAAGCTGGTTATTCTGCCTTTGTTCTCTAGAGATAGTATGCCTCTGAACCTGACGTTCTTAAATGAGAGTTGGAAACTGTACAATGTGTTCTTTGATATTTCTCCTCTCCCTCTTTCATATGGGAGTGCAGACACAATGCTTCAGTCAACTAATGATCAACTTACTCCCAGCCAGTTTTGCATATAAGTGATATCAAATGATTTTGTCCAAAACGTGATATGGCCAGTGCCAGCACAATTAGAAATTGGGGAAAATAGAGATTTTACTCCTAATACTTACTGGTGCAGACATACATAATATTTTTCTTATTTAAATGTAGTTGTCAGTCAAGTGTTTAGTTATGAAGCTAAATCATAAGTTTACTGAACTTCTTGCTTTCTTTACTCTTTTTCTATTTCTTCCTTCCTTTCTTTCTTTCTTTTTTTCTTTCTTTTTTCTTTTTCTTTCTTTCTTTTTCTTTCTTTCTTTCTTTCCTTTCTTTCTTTCTTTCTTTCCTTCCTTCCTTCCTTCCTTCCTTCTTTCTTTTCTTTCTTTCTTTCTTTCTTTCTTTCTTTCTTTCTTTCTTTCTTTCTTTCTTTTCTTTCTTTCTCTTTCTTTCTCTTTCCTTCTTTCTTTCTGTCTCTCTTTCTTTCTTATGTTTGCATGCATGGCTTTATTTTTCCCAGATATGGACTTGTGATAATAATAATGCAGACGAAATAGGCAATATGAAACAAAGTTATGTTTTTTATGATTTGTACAATGTGCAGATGGAGAAGAGTACAACCTCATAAAGCTGATTGAATACAGTTCATTATTGATCAGTGTACTGTAAAAAAGTGAAAAATAAAAGTTAACAGACTGTGATGGTTATTTATTATGATAAATTTGGGGGTGGATGTTACAAAGAAGATGATTTTTTTTTTCACTACCATAAAAAATCATAATGTTATTAAGTAGATTACAATGAAATGTGGTTCTGTGCTGGTGAAATGAAAAACTAAACCAAACAAGCACACTAAAATATGTTCTGGTGATAAGTTCCAATTTTATTTCATTTTCTCCTTGCTGGTCTCAGTTAAAGAGAGCGTTCAAGGAATAAAAAAATGCTATTAAGTAAGAAGACAAAGTAAGAAGACAAATAAATTTCTTATCAGTTTGATATCATATCTTGTGCTGAAGAATTCTGCATACTACAGTGTTTCATCCACTGTTTCTCACAGTATATTTAGAAATAGATTCGTATACAGTGAAGACAGGTGAGCAAACCCAGGTTCAGAGTCAATCTGTAACTAAATTCAGTGATAAAAGTGATGGAAGTCTCAGGGACCTAGAAAGAGGGAGTAGACAGAGAATAGTTTTTTTAGTCTAAATGAGTATATGAGGATGCATCATTTCCAGGGGATTTTAGAAAAGTGAAAATAGTAAAATATGCCCTTGAAAGCATATAAACGCACATCATCTATATCCATGAGAAGTGGGATATGTCAGTAACATGAAGAAATGACTGTGTAAAGTGCAGAACCGTAGAAAAACAGATTAAGATCAGATTAAGTAGAAAAGCTTAATCATTTTTTCATTTAAACATATAAAAATTTCTGTTAAATTGGCCTTTGCTTTTCCTTAAAAAACACAAGACATGTGAGGCCAAAAATTAGGCAAGTATTCATTTAGCAACTGATTTCTGCAACAGGAGGGGTACTGCAGGACTTTCATACACTGGTCTAAGCCACTCTGCAGCATAGTCTCCGAATATACCATTTTTTTTTGTCCTATGGTTTATTTATTTTTTATTTGCTTGCACTTGGACATGGCAAATGAGTTTTTTATCATCTAAGAGTTTCCTTACAATTAGCCAGATGTCTATGTTGAATTAAAGGCTGATTTTTTCTTCGCGGTGATGCTGCTAGCGATACAATCACTCTTATTTCATGTCTAAATCTGTTCTTTTCATCTCCATAGGCTCCAAATGCACTACCTTATACAAAGACTTTTTTTCCCTTTTGACTTTAATTAAGCTCCATCATCATGTACTAGTGGAATACTTACCACTTTATTTTTCTGCTTTAAAAAAAACGTTGCTGCCATGTCAGTTTTGCCAAATTTTCACAGCTCTTCAGCTCTTTGTCTTAAATTTTATTGCTTCCATAATTGCTCACAGGAAATAAAATGTCTTTTGGTATAAGAGTATCAATTAGGTCTTGGTGTGATGTCTTTTTCAATGAAAAATATTTCTCTGCATGAAATCCAGAACAGCAACAACAAAATCACTTATAGCTTTTGCACAGAGGGCTGTGTAAGAAAATCTTTTTTGTGCACAGGGAATATCAAGCCCAATGTCAAAACACAAACTGGTACACTGAATAAAAGCCGTGCCTCAACTGTAAGAAATCTTTAGGGACATAGAAACCCTGTGTTTTCATTAAGGAATAAGATGACCTGTGAAAGAGGATGTCTGTACAATCCTTCTGGGACTAGCAGCAACAAAACAAATCAGTTTTTAAAATAGAAAGATCACACAACAATAGATTTGCTCACAGACAAAAGCTGCAGAGCTGCCAGGCACTTGGGAGTTTTCAAAGAATTTCCAAATGCTCCTCCAGCCTCAGCTGGGAAAAAACCCCATTTTGTGGGTTCATAGAATAGACAATAACTCCAAACTGTGGCTAAGGACTGACTACAACACAGAAACTTCTGTGATGTGGCTATAAAATATGCACTGCCTGGTTCTTCCAGGTGACCCCCTGCACAGTTTGGCACACAGATCCACTCATGGCAAATCCACGGTACCTGCACAAGTAGGCTGTGTGGCAGAGCTGCCTCCCCGTCTCTGCAGATCTCTGGGTCTCTCTGTTCTGTCTCCTGTGGCAGAGCAGCCAGAGAAACTGTGTCAGGCCTACGGCATGTAACACAGCTCAGACAGGAAATTCCAGTGGGAGAAGGAGAGATAGTGAGCCAACATTTCTTCCAGCCTGTGCTTCAATAATTAATAACAAATAATAGGATTCCAATCCCTTGCTGTATTTTGATGATGACACTTTCTAGTAGGAGCGGAGAAGCCAGAGAGGAAGAAAGGGATTTCACTTTTAGAGCAAGTCTAATGAGTACACTCTGCCTTGTACTGGGAAATTATTTTGTCTATGTGAAAAAGAAAGCTGGTCTCTCCTGCTACAGAGACCCGTTGTGGGATGTCAGAGAGCTCTGGCATGCAGTAAACTGAATAACACAGTACCAAAACCTCCCAAAAACCTGTGGAAACAGGTAATGGAGGTAGAGACTCTGGGTCTGAAATAGGCAATCCCAAGAGTGAGAGACACTTCCAGGATATAAGAGATATAACCCATGTAGACTATATGGCTTGCACATTACATTTTCACCTAACTCATTCCTGCCTATGCATGGTTTAAGTGCATAAGCCTTGCTCATAAAACTGTTTAAACATGCTTTTAGGAAGGCAGAATTACAGAAGAAGATTAGTCTTTCCCACACAGAAGCACAGCACTACACCAGACCTACTAATCTCTACATCCAGCAGCAGCATACTGTGAAGACTGAAACCATCTCTCATTCCCTGAGCTGGCCTGGGGATGAGAAGCAGCACATCAGGGGTAATCATTTGTTCCATGCTGATGAAGGAGAGGGATTATGTGTCTGTAAAACAGAAGGAAAGGCCTTAAAGACTTTAGACCTGCAGTGGCAGAAATTTTCTGGAATTGATCATACTGCAGGGATGGTGGATCTGTGGCAGGGATCATGATTGCTAATGGTGTGCCAGTAGGGCTTGAGATATCTGCTATTTTCTGGCTGCTATGGAACTTTTGCTGCTTACACTGTCTGGCAAGCAGGGGCTGGTTATAGGAAGCATTCAAAGCATCAGCTAAAAGATAAGGATGTTACTTAGAGGTTGTAGGGAGCAGAAGGAGACAAAAGAGATTAAAGAGCAAGTGAGGGGAGAAATACTGGCACAAAGTGTGAAAGGGTTCATCAACACATCTTAGTCTCTATAGCACTTTTCACACAAATGTATAGTATTTAAATGTAATATTTAATGACAACAGATGCAGCCAAAATAGCATGATTGTGGTCTGAACGGTTTTTTAGCTTAAAGGATGTCAGCTCTTCTCCACTTTTCTTAGTCTGCTTAGACATCAAATTTCCAGATAAGACAAAAATTCAGAAATCATTTATAATGAAACTTTAATATCAGAATAATTAAATAGTATATAACATTAATTTATAATAATAGTTTATTTAGCATGTCAGCAACTGCACTGATTTATAGCTACATCTATGCATTTTACATATATACGTAATGCCAGTGCATTACATAGAATGGTTAAACTGTGACAAACAGTCTTTCAAAACCACATTAAAAATACTATTGGCAGCTATTCAACCTGCACATGACGAGATAAATATATCTTCAACGAGTTGGGAAATTTAAAAGCAGTGCACGGGTCAGTTCTTTACTGGTAAAAGTAAGAACATTTCTAGTGAACTGAAAGGTCTTCTCCCTGAACTGTTAAGCCTTGAGACCTGTGGTGAAGTTTTTTTTCTCCCCATGGGTCTTTTGTCTGTGAAGTTAGTGGTAATGTAGAATGACAGAATAATTACTGTTAAAATATCTTTTTCCAAATGGAATGTGATTATGTAATGAATCATCTGTACAGAGAATAAAGAATATTAAAGCACCTCACTTCAGTCAGTTGGAATCCAATTGAGAGTTTAAAGCACCATGAAATTTACTCTTTTCTCTTTCTTCTTTTCTTCTTTTTTTTTCCCATTTTTTCCCATCTTTCTGGGGAAATCTTAACCCTGAATTTTTTTCTTTTTTAGCTCTAAAGGAGCTTATGCGTCAAATAAATCTCATTGAGGAGATAAAAGCAGAAGCTCTCCAAAAGCCTGCATTAGAAGGAAGAAAATTTTCTTCAGATGCCGAGATCCTACAGGATAGGGTCATTTCCGCTGATCATCAGCTATTCTAATTTCTGTTTCATAGCTGTGACCTGGGTTTGTGACTTTTGAGTTTTCTGTCATCTTCACATCATCACCTGCAATTTGCATAATGTAAAACTGTAGGAAAACATGGAGTGGGACAAGCTTAAATTAACCTTGTATGGTCTGAGTTTTACACTGGTTCATTAATTTCAAAGCACATGTATTTCTGATACCAGATGAAGAGAGAATGTTTTCAGCTGTAGAAATTAACTGTAATAAAAATATGAAAGATTGGAAGTTCAGTACTAAATCTGATAATAATGAGAATGAGATTTGGTTTTTTTGTGTTTAGTTCCCGTTTCTCATATGAGAAACTTAAATGCTGTAATGTAATCAGTTTTCTATATTAAGGCATTGTACAAGCAGTGAAAAACTCTTTGGATGTTAAAGCTAAGCTGAGGAGACAATATATCTTTGCTAAAATCTGGTCTCTACTAATCAACTTTGATAGTGTGCTTGGTGTTATGTTTTTTCATGAAATCACACTAACCACTTTATTTTACCAGATAAGAATTCTTCTGTGTTCTTTAAGCTTGCTGTGCATTAGTAATTAACATAAATACATTCCACTGCTTCTGAAATGTATCATATGTCCATGATCCATGGAAAATTATCCTGGAACAGTACCTTGGAAAATTATAAGTATAATTCACTATTGCTTTCACCTTTACTGAATTTAAATATTGTTAGGGATGCTTCAGAGATGTTTTAAGGAACAATAAATCCCAGCATGCTAACACTTACTGTGATAGAGTTCACACAGTAACATATAATATGTTTAGCTACATCAATCTGCTGTATAAACCAACTTCAAGCCACTGCCCATGACAGTCATTGGCATCTCATGTTCTGCTGTTCTGGGTTAAGGATATTTATTGATTTAGGTATACAAAATATTTATTTTTTTCTCACTCGTGTGCACTGCTGACAAAGCAAAATATTTTAATTACTTAAAATAACCAATCTATTCTCTCAAACAATTTCATACTCCTGCAACTACTTGTCTTAATACATTTTCAGAAAACTCATTAAAAAGGAAACAATCAAACAAAAAGAACAAACACAGCAAGCAAGCAAGCAAACAAACTCCAAGACATTACATGCATGCAAAAAACATATTTCAAAAAATCAGAAACTCCCAAGTGTCCCAGAAATGTTGACCCAATACTAATGTTGCTGTTCCAACCATTCCTTCTGAACTGTGTTTCCTCCCGCTCTCTTCTCTACATTAGTTTCTTGGCTGAGAGCTTCTCAATGAAATGGTTAGAAGAGATTTTTGAAACAGTATGTTTTCTCCTCTTTCTCTGATTCCTCTGGGTATAAATGTTTCAAAATAATATTCCAGCCTAAGGCAAATACATGGCATGGAAAATTTCAGTACAAAGAAGAAGGATTAGCAAAATTAAAAATAACTGAAAATAGATGTGTTGGCTAACTTTAAGAATGATGAAAAGTACTGTCTTATCCGTGTATTGATAATTGCAACGGTTAGGGGGAAAAAAAAGAAATCTTCCATTTAAAAGAAATGTCCTCTGAAGTATAAGCATTCACTATGAATAGTAAAATGTTATATTTTAGACTGAAATATAAACCAAGAAAGCACAAATACATCTTGTAATAATGAAATGTTTCTTTAAAAAGAGTGAAAAAATAGGATAAAATATCTAAAATGCCAGTTAAGCACACGTATTGCCCTCATACTGTGGTGAACAAAGTGTTCCAGATTCAACCTAAAGGCACTGTCGTGGATACGACTTTCACAGAATCACAGAATGGGTAAGAGTGGAAGAGACTACAGTGGGTCATCTGATCCAATCCCCCTGCTCAGGCAGGGTCTTCCTAGAGCATGTGGCACAGGATTGTGTCCAGACAGTTCTTGAATTCTCCAATTAGGGGAGAATTCCACAACCTCCCTGGACAACCTGTTCCAGTGCTCAGTCACTCAGAGAGTGAAGAAGTTCTTCCTCATATTCAGACGGAACTTCCTGTGCATCACTTTCTGCCCATCGCCTCTGGTCCTGTTGCTTGGCACCATTGAGTACAGCCCGGCTCCATCCTCTGGACACTCTCCGACCCTACCTATAGACATTGGTGAGGTCCCCTCTCAGTCATCTCTTCTCAAGACTGAACAGGCCCTCGTAAAAGAAATGCTCATCCCTTAATCATCTTTTCTGCCCTCTGCTGGATCTGCTTCAGGAGCTCCATGTTTCTCTTGCACTGAGGAGCTGTTCCTGAATAACTGCACCCCATGGAAGAGACTCACACTGGAGAAGTTAATGAAGGACTGTAGCCTGTAGGAAGGGCTCATGTTGGAAAAGTTAATGAAGGACTTTCTCCCGTGGGAGGGACCCTACACTGGAGCAGGGGAAGGACTCCTCTCCTTGAGAAGAAAGCAGTGGCAGAAACAACATCATCTGCTGTGATGAACTGACCACAGGCCCCGTTCCATGTATCCCTGCACCCCAGGCAGTAGAGAAGGTAGAGCCCAGGAAGGATGGAGGGGTGGGTAGAAGGTGTTTTTAAGAATTTTTTTTTTACTTCTCATTATCCTGCTCCCATTTTCATTTGTAACAAATTCAATTAATTTCCCTAAGTCATGTCTGTGTTTTCCGTGACAGTAATGAGTGATCTCTCCCTTCCCTTAACTCATGAACCTTTCTTTGTATTTTCTCCCCTTGTCCAGTTGTGAAGGAAGAGAGAGAGTGGCTTTTGTGGGTACCTGACATCCAGCCTGGATCGAACCACCACACATGGTTGCGACCTTACTTGTTGCCTGTTTCCTTCTTACCAGATAATGAACTCCACAATCTCATGGGCTCTACAGACAAGGCTGCCATGACCCCACTACAGCTGCCCCCAGCCTTCTCATTTCCAACAAGGCCTTTCTATTTTGTTAGTATAAGGTCAGGCAGCACACCATTCCTTGTAGGATCCTCCTTCCTCTGACATGAAGTTGTCATTACTGCTTTCCAGGAACAGCCTGAATTTTTTGTGTTTTGCTCTGTTGCTTCTCAAGTAGATGTCAGGATAGTTAAATTCACCCACAAGAGCCAGTGGCCCTGGCCTTGAGGCTGCTTAGAGCTGCCTCTCTAATGTCTCACCCACTTCCTCCTGCTGATCAGGCAGCCTATAACACATATCCACAACTGTGTCAGCCTTACTGGTCTACCCTTTTATCCTCAGGTAACTCTCAGGGCTGCATCTCCACTGAAGGTCAGGAGTGATCTTGACCCATAGATCTTGGTCATAGGCAATTTATTACTAAATTGTCATTTCTATTCCTGGTTCTATCAGTCTGACAGTTCTACTGTCTTCT
Organism: Falcunculus frontatus; assembly: GCA_013398115.1. Taxonomy (NCBI): domain Eukaryota; kingdom Metazoa; phylum Chordata; class Aves; order Passeriformes; genus Falcunculus; species Falcunculus frontatus. The sequence continues at coordinate 277,313 of VZRV01023440.1, read as the reverse complement.
CTACTTCTGCTATAACCTGTTCATGCATCAACTTGTGAATGTCTCAAATGGGCTTTTGACTTATACTTACTGGTTAAAAGACTAGGGTGAGACATTTCTGCAATGTTTCATATTTGCCTTGAGCAGAATGAGTCATAAAAGCAATTTTCAGTTCAAAAGAATAATGCTGCAGAGAGATGCTTTAGCTCAATCTAATTTAAAGGAAATTGCTCACACTGTAGGTTCTTTGTCTCAGGACTTCCTTTCCTGATAATTACCAAAGGCTAGATGCCCTGAAAATTTGGCTAGTTTAAGGAAAGACTTGAATAAAACAGGCAGATGTCTCAGAATGTTGAAGATAGTGTACAGTGTAAGGGTTTTGGGTTTTTTTCAACTTCCATCATGTTTATTTTAGGAATGTCTACAGTAATGTGTTGCAAACATACTGATTGGGAACTCCTACTACAAAGTATTTAGAAATTAAAACAAGCATTTTGGAAAGAAGTACTTGTGGCTTATTTTGCTACAGAGTAAAAGGAACATTGAATAACCAATGTATATTTTCCCTTTTCTATTCCAGTGTCCATTTCACTGGGAATAACACTTCTAGAGGATGACTAGTCCTCTCCTGATATCAGAAATTTACTCTTACTGGTTTATGGACTGTGTGGCTTCCCATTTATCCAGGATGAGACACATTCCTAATGGCTCTGTCATTTCAAACTATTGGGAAGAGAGTGACAGACACACACCACATTCTTTCCAAACCTTCACAAAACAAAGAAAAATTGCATCTTCTGTAAGATGCTGATGTGTGAAACTGTCCTCTTGATAGTAATAATGCATGTGGTGCAGGAGAATACTTGCAGCAAGGAACCTTTGCAGTTGATTAAATGTCTCAGTTCCACAAAGGCCATTTACTGTTTTGTCTATTTCAGCACCATAGAAATTCTCCTTTAAATAGAAGAAATGTGACACTCAAACCTTCAGTCATAACAGTCATAAAGCAGAAAACCTTGACAGCAGATGCTTTTTTTTATTCTTCTTTTTCTTTTTCCTCTTGGATGGCAGATTCCAATACTTTGCCTGAATATTTCAGATTACTCTCCTTTCAAAACTGAGAAAATATAACTGGACAGAGAAAGTTGAGAGGGATAGATACGATGAATTTTAACCTATTCAATTTTCCAATCCATTTGGATTTTTGCAGCCTTGAGGACAGCCTATGTTTTTATTGTGCAGGAAAGGATTCAAATACTATTGAAAATCCATTAGTAACAGTTAGAAAGTCTTTTCAGAGCTGCAAAAATTTGGATGAATATATATGGAGTAAATTTTCATTGCCGTGTGTGCAGACTAAGATCCAAATTGGGTGATTTTAATAACTAATATTAACAGCAAGTGTTGCTGAATGTAGGCATATGCTGCACAGACTGTTGTTACCAGAAAAATAAAATTTAGTCATAAAACTGTATATAATCTTAGAAAAATACAGAGAATGCATGCCAGGTTTTGCTTTTGTTGGTTTAGCTGGTTTTCTTTTCTTGTACCAAATTCCAATACCTTTTTCTCAAGATTATTATGTTTATGAATGGTATTTTTCCTAAAATGTGGAGTAGAAACATCCTAGTGTAGATGCCTGACAGTATATATGACATAGCCATGGTTTTTTGTGCTAATGTAGCTGTAGCAAAAGTTCTGGTTTGAATCTCAATTACAGTGGCAGATGTTTTCTAGCTACCCTAATGTACCTGTTTTCTATAAGTGATCTGAATATATGCACATCTGAGTTAGGAATGTACCAGTGGAACACCATGCTCCCTAATTTAGGAAAAAGCTCTAAGTCTCAAGGAACAGTTTATGACTTTTCATTGATCCTTTGTTCCTCAAAGACTTCCATGCAATTACTTTACCCATGTGAAGAAGAAGAGAAGTCAATGTAATAGACATATTTGCTTTTTAGTGTAGACATATTTCAATACTGATGCAACTGGACACAAGTAAAAATAAATCGAATAGCTTTAAGGACAGAAGGCACAAAAAGGGGAAGCTCAACATCAAGCAGCACTAAATATTTTATCTTGCTTACTCAGTGCTGCAAGTGACTCAAGCTTAAAATTTGTCATATTTAGACACATGAAAGCAGGTTGTGAAATGAACACAATCCTTATTTTCAGCTTTATAGTTACGACTTGTGGTCTACTGTGGCAGTCAGAATTTTGTTTTAATTTGCATAGCAGAAAAGATTGAAGAAAAAAAAGAAAACTGCCCCAAAACCTGCAGCTGTCATCGTTTGTTCCATGTCTAACAGAACAAATGGTCTGGTTAGTTTCCAGTGTAGTTCAGGAGAGATGTTTGGTTCAAATATCTGTTTTACATTTCAAGGTGCCACAAGGGATATGACTACTTATGTGTAGCTGGATTTAAAAAAAAAAAAAATTAAAGCCACCCCAAACACTACAGGAAATGCACACAATTCTTCTTAGTGAAAAAAATTGCAAAATTATACCAGGGGAAGAATCACATTTTTCCTTTTACTACGTATCCTCTTTCTGGTAGATGTTCATCTACTAAATCAAAATACTCCATTAATCTCCTTAATATGTATTAAAGTATTAAGAAATCTATTATGGTCACTGCAAAGTAGATGGTGGTATAAAAAAAGTTTCTAGGCATATGGTGTTGACTAGCTTAGAACCCTTCATCTTGGATATACACAAACCCATGGTAGGCATATTAATTCATCAAAGTCCACTGCAATTATGCATATGATCTAAAAAGGGGGATTTCATGCCATAGAAGTGAAGGAGATAACCAAATATTTCACATTAAAAGGGCAAGTTTTAGAGAGGTTTAACCTACATTCATATTCTAAGATACAGAGAAGTAGCTTATGCAATTTTTTATAGTTACAATAAATTTATTTATTTAATGCCATCTTTAAAGTTGCTGTATGTATCTTCAGAACGAAAGGAAAAAACACAAGATTGCAGAATGCCCTCTACTCCTTTCTGCTTTACAAGAAGAAAGTCATTCACATTAGAAGTGTGTGGCTGTTCCTTATGCATGAAGGTTTTAAACAAACCACATGAAGAAAATATGATGCAAGCCTGTTTTCCAAGAGTGGCCTGGCTACTAAGAGAAGCAGTTGGACTGTAGCAGGTGACTGAATGTTCTTCAAGTGACTTTAAGTCAGACTTTAAGTGTCAGATGGTAGTGTCCTAGGGTTTTTTTTTTTCACCAATTCCTACATTTATACCGTGTTTTGTAAATCCAAACCAGGCAAAAAGAAAAGAAACATCTTAATCATATGTTCATACACTACTTAGGGAGATCCTGCATACTCATATGGCCTGCTGAATCATATTCCAGGCAGCCAGGTGAGACTACATCGGGGCAAAGAACAGGCAGGTAATGGTAACGAAACATTAAACATTAATGGGACTTTCTGATAAAATATCAAATGTTAGGTTATGACTTCTAAGCAGTATTATGCAAACTTCAAGGAAACCATCACCAGCGCAGTCATCTTAGCTGCCAAAGCATAGATCTTCCCTTAATAACTAAGTAGGTAAAGTGTCACAGTTTTCACCTGAATTAAAGAAGAAAATAGGCTCAGAATCTTTCTTTTATGGCATATACAAAAGCTTTCAAATGCATGCTACTGCATGTATGAATTTACCATCCTTGCTGGAATAGTTTCACTTTGTGTAACTAATTAAATATTTATAGGAACAGAGAGTGAAAAAGTAACTCTATGTGACAGAGGTTGTGATGTTTATGTGGGAGAAGAAAACCTCAGGATAAGTTCTCTTACTTAAGCAGAGCAGATTTGGATCAGGACACCCACAGAAGAGGCAAGTATTCTCTACTTGAGGTATAGGATATACTGCTTTGGGGCTGTCTCATTGTAAATTATTCTAAATTGATGGTTTTTTCTCAGTCTAGAAAGAAAAAGATTTAGGCATTTTTTTAACTTTTACATGAAGTGAGTCAATTCTTCTCATTTGAATTTTATTCAATGTGTTAAATTTCTCCTAGACTATTTCACTGCAGTTAAAAAAGAGATGCAGAGGTATTATGAATGTTATGAATACTGACCTGTCTAGTCATATCTCTATTAGCATTTGTATTCAGCTATTAAATAACAAAGAATTGCAAAAGTAGAAAGTTAAGCAGTAAAATTTCAGCTAATATACAGCAGGCAGAACTGTGTATAATTCTAATGCTGAAGATGAGTCTGAAAAAGGACACTGACAGACTATATAATTACAGTGTTCGAAAGAATACTTTTTTCAGTTTCTGAATCTGAATATAATGACACTTTTCAGTTCTCAGAACCAGAAGACTGAGAATGAGTCAGAAGAGCAAGCAGTAGCTTCCATTAAATGTCCCAAAGGAAAAAAATAAAAGCAAATGGAATTTAGAAAGAGAAACACCAGAAACAACAGAGTCACTATAACACCATCAATAAGGATGAAAAACGTTGAAAGTTTCTATATTGAGGTTCATTTGTTAACTGTCAACCCCCGCTGGAAATCTTGTGCGAACAGATTTTGTTTTTATATTTCAAAATTTCCATTCCTTGTCTTACCAGAGCCCAAATTTGCAGAGATGCATGAAAAGAGGGAAAAATATGTTGGGAAATTGGCTATGTAAATAATTTTTGGACATTGTATAAATCCCTTGAATCAGGTTTGACTTTAGGTATGGAGTGATTTTTTTTTTTTTTAAGTGGTCTTGTTCTTTTTTCCATTTTATCTAAAACAGTGCAGTAGTAGCAGTGACACATATGCAGCAATGTAACAGTTAACTTTATCAAGGCTCTTTACAGCACGATAGCTGGAATGTTTCCAGTGTCTGAGATAACATATTGATACTTTCATGTATCTCTGCACAGAGTTCAAAACAATATTTCAGGATTAAAATAGGTTTGACAATATTTAGTTCAGTATTAGATATGTATGTCAGTGGTGCCTTTTTCTAGATCAGCCTTTCTACCCTAGATAACAAGTTGTTGTGAAATGGAATAAGGTCCCACCACAAAAGAGGAGGATTTTTTCATCAGGGAGCCGAGGCAGGTCTCTGACTGCAAGTCTGTGCTTAAAAGATGTATCAGGAAGCAACCTGTGGCTGCGAGATACACGTGAACGCACACACAGAGTATTCAGCTCCAGTCTGTTGGGCTGACTAGCATACTACTCTGTTCTGCAGAATGATGTTGGTTTTATCACTTGCTTTCTAAACCAAAGTAGCACTGTATTGCAAAGAGTCAGATTTTCTAGGTGAGAGTTTTCTGAGAAAAGAGACAATAGTTAACAAATACTCTAAGCGCTATTATTTGTAGCATGTTCAACAGCCCCAGCTGAGACTGAGGTACTAATTTTCAAAAATTATTCTTAAAAAGGTAGTGGAATCTGCTTGAAAGAAGCTATATTTTCATTTCAAACAAAAGGTGAGAAGAACTCCGAAGAAATTGACTGATTTTCTGATTCTCGGTACCAAGATTTTTGGACAAAGAATTTTGGAGATCGTGCATGGTACTCCTGCTGCTGGTGATACAATACCATCAGTAAAGGACTCATCTACAAATACATATAGATGCACACCACAGACAGAACATTCAGAACAGGTTTTACTCAGTGGGTTATGAAAAAAAAGGTCCAAGGACCCTAAAAAGTCTGTCATGTGAAGGTGAGGCTGCAACCTGTTGTTTGCTCAGTCTGTTTTTGCAGCCATAGAATCTTTGACCAATGTGTGAACTCTTCAATCATATCTTTGTGGTTTCTTCTGAGGTGCAATCTTACACGTGTTGCTAAGTGGAGGGGAGAGTCCTAAGGATTTACTTCCTTAGAAGGAGAATATCTATTTAGGGCTTAAAGTGACTGCAAATTTTCGTGTATGTCTGTTGGATACTGTAATTTCACTTCAGACTTTGGGAACATTCTGAATCAGAGGAGTATGAGCAAGGAAACAGTATTGCTGCTAGGCTGTGGCCATATATAGAGGACTGACACACTTAGCATTGCACATGGAGCATTTTGGAAATGTTGAGTTCACTAAGAATTTGGATCAGAGCACCCACAGAAGAGGCAAGTATTCTCTACTTGAGGATATACTGCTTTGGGGCTGTCTCATCATAATTTAATCTAAATTAATGGGTCTTTTCTCAGTCTAGAAAGAAAAAAATGGGCATTGGAATATGGCCCAATCTGATTCATGTACTCCTTAGCTACCTGGCTAAGGACTATTTACTATAAAAAAATATAAAAAAGAACAAGGAACGTGATAAATTAAACACGTAGATATACAGACCTGAGAAGGTGATAGAGCTGTATTTATTGTTTCCCTGCGTAATTTAATCCCGTGTGCAGGTTTGTGTACGCCGAATTCAGTAGCAAACTTCAAGTCAGACTGTCTGGTGAATAGGAGAAAGCTCCATATGTGAAGTCAGTGGTGGGTACAGAGCCCGAGGTCTGATCATGGATGTTAGCCAGGCTGAGAAACCTGTGTTAATATTTAAGGTATTTTAATATTTAAGGTTAATATTTAAGGGGGAGATTGTGAAGCAGGTGGGTGATTCCATGCACCTGTTTGATAGTAAACATCAAGCTGGACAAGCCAGTGAACAGGAGGAGGCTCATTTGGAGGGAAAGAGCCCTGGAATCCAGACAGAGATGTTAGGTGAATGTTCAAGAGACCTAAGGATATGGGAGTGCTTGTGAATATGGAGAGTGAGGGCATGCATATTTTCAGTAGTGAACTTCAATCACAGTCAGAGAGAAGGAACAGGGTTTGGCCATCTGTACCTGTATCTTATGAGAGTCCTGTTTTATGTATTATATCAGGGTGCTGTTAAAGGCAGTGCCCTGCACATGGAAAACAGCAACTGTGTCCATCAGCCTGGGATGGAGACTCCTGAGACAGGATGCCTTACTCTGTGCTTGCCCTGATCTGTAAATAATAGTAATAAGATGGGAGTACTACAGAAGAAATTGAAAGATAAAACTATTAATTATATTTTCAACAGAATTTCTGGTTTTAATGCATATAATTCAGTCATAATGTACCATTGTTTCTAAAACACTCTAGTTTTTAGATAGTTTTGTGTGCTTATTTCCATTTGTGGGTATTTTTTTCTAAACTCATTCCTGTTTACTTGCCCTCTGCAAAATTGTGCATTTTTAGGGTAACCTCTTTTTTTTTCCTGTATAATTTAATACATTCTTTAGATGTTTCGATATTATCTTAGGAGTTAGATAAATAAGTGTTGAGTTTGGGCTGCCATAACACTTAATAACTTTCCTGGTTTGCTTTCCTAGTCTGAGACCATATTTAGGCAATCTGAAAATAATTCCTTTATTTGTTTTTCTTCTTTAGAAGGACCCATGTGTTTTATTTATTTTTATTTCTACTTTGATAGTATTTTAAAGGTAGTATATTTGGTAGGATCTTAAAGAATAAATCAGAATCTTGCTTCTATTTTCATGTAACCTGTCAGGTATACTTCAACTTTAAAACATTGTCAAGAGAGGAAAATAAAATAAAAATCAGAAAAATCTTGACCCATCCACAGAAATTTTAGGGGTTTCTTTCTGAATTTTGAACAGTCATTCATCTCAATTTCTTGAGTGGATAACTTACCAAAGTTATGAAGTATTATAAGTTATTATAATTAATTATAAGTATTAATTAACATTTTATCTCTCCTAGGAGTATTTGCTATTTTTTGTGATAAATAAGAAAACTTTTTTTTGACTAAGAGAAACTAAAATAAAATGAAAGATAGATGAATGCAAAAATCCACATCTTTTAACCATTCCAAATATATCAGCTGTAAAGTGAGAAAAAAGCTGAAAAATATATTAAAGGGACATATCAGTTTAAACTATATCAGGCATAGAGGCTGTTAGAAACCTGATGATACACTGATACATATACACTGTTTTGATTAACTAACCTATAAAAATAATTGTATGAAATCTGCAAACAAGAAATATAACATAGCACATGAAATTCACGGGAGAATTAAATATCGTATTCTATGTGCTTTCCACCTAGATTTTGGAGAGCCATTTGCCACACTGCTTTGTGAATTACTAGCATCTATACACCCACTGAGTGTGTTTACAACACAGCCTGCAGTGGAATGAAGAGACACCTGAACCAGCACACGTGCCAGATGCAGTGGAGTCCCAACAGCACTGAGTTCAGCATGAGCTTATTCCTTCCACTCATGTCATCACAATACAGGCAGCTCTCATTTACCAATGCTAATTGGAGCCTCGCAGAGTTTTGAAAACAGAATTAGTGCTATGGTTTCCACACTGAGCTAACTTGGTCGGGATCAGCCTCATGAACAGCCCTTTTCGCTTTATGAAAGATGCTGTGCTGTCCAAATGCATGGAGCCACTTTGGGTCCGAAGCTGTGTCCTGCATCTAAACCGATAAGCCCTCCAGATATGACAGAGTGCATGGTGTGAGGGTGGCTGGAGCAGCTCTTGGTCACTGGCAAGGGCTCAGCACAGCATGGAAGCAGTTAAAATCTTCTGAGCCAAGGATAGATGCCATTGCACTCATGTGGCTCTATACTTTGGCAGAAATCTGTGCAGCATTTGTACTGGCCTGCTTAGATCAGCTGGGATCTTTTTGAACTTCTGGCATGATTTAGCTACAGCATGGATAGCTACTTCTCAGATGATGCAAAAGTTACTGAATTTGAGTTACCTCTGACCAGCTGTAGATGTTAATAATGTATGCACCTGAGCTACTCAGCCCAGTTCCATGTGTAGTCAACTGAGAAAAGTAACAGCTTTCAGGTTGTGATCTATTTCTTCAAAATCCAGATGAGAATTGCTCTTCAGTTTGCCTAATTCTCTACACTGAATAAAATAAGCCTCAAGTGTCCACCTCAAATGTGGACATAAAACATGATGTCTAGAGCTAGCTGGCATCATCTTTAGCTTCTATCATGTGTCCTGTGCCTTACTATTTTAAAATGCCTTATCAAGCACCTCCTGTAGAAAGAACAAAAAAACCTGACTTTTCATTTACAAATTGACATAGAAGGGAAAAGTTTTGTATGTTTGGAGTTCACAGAAGCTGTAGAGAACTGATATTATTTGACCTTGTGAGACATCCATTTGCTTTGTCATTCTGGGAATAAACAGAACAATTTGTATGGCACTGATATAAAATACAACAGTGGCTTCAGGACAATGATCCTGCCTATAATTAGGTTCATAACATCAAAGCAAAACCACTCATTTTGTGAGTTTCTTAGGCTCTTGTGACACTGGTCTAAAATGCTAGGTCATACTGCTTTTCAGATAATTATAGATGCAGAGGGAAATACATGAACTCTCAGTTAATTGAGTGGATAAAAAGTCAGTACCTACATCCAAAGGAAGCTTTGGATGAATGAGCTTCATCTAAAGGGACCATATGGTAGATTTGTAAGTAAGTGTACATACAGTATTCGTCTTGAGAGCTGCTAAGTACTCAGCCCTGAACTTGAAGAATGGGACAAGAGGAATGCTGCATAGAACAATCCACACATTTTTGAAACAACTTTGTTTTGTTGATAATAAAAATTAATGAGTTTGAAGGCAAGGAACAAGAGAGTGGAAGGGAAAAGATCAACTTCATCTACTTTGAAAGACAAAATACCAGATTGTTGAAATGTGCAGTTTTGACACCTTCAAACTTCCAAATTAGTAACAGAAAATCCTTTTAAGAATAGAAAATCGTTTCTTGCCCACATTTAAATGTACTACTGCTATAAGTATCATGCTTAATATTTTAGTTGGAGATGGTCTTAGGGCAATGCTCATTTAAACAAAAAATTTATGACTGAAGCATTTGGAAGTTTTCAGACACCTACATGACGTGTTCAACTCGCTATCACTTTAATTAATACCACAGCAATGGAATATTTTTTGCAAAATATTAAATGACTTTTTAAAGAAGACAGCACTAAATTTGTTAACTACTAATTTACATAATGAGCAACATTGATCGTATGACTTAATATGTTTTTTGCTTATCGTGTCTACTGATTTATAAAACTTAATGAGTTCCTGTAATACAATGCTTTATTTTTGAAATAAATGCCAGATCAGAGCTAGGTAACTGTTTGGATAAGGGCTCAAAACAATGAAAGAACTGTATGTTCTGATCATTTTACTTGTTTTCAGATAGAGGTATATCACTGAAACAGGTGCTTCAACACCCCTGTACTGTGGCTAATAAAAATTATGCAGACTGTAAAAAGTACCTGTGGCAGTGTGACTCCAGCCAGCAACTAAGCTGACCAAGTCACTCTATCACTCCTCTCTAGCAGGATGGGTCAGAACAGCAAGAATGAAGAGCAAAAAGAAGAGCAGAAGAATCAGAAGAGTAAAAATGAAAAAAAAATAGGTCAAGGTAAAGATAGTTGAAAATGTGAAGCAGAACTGCATGTGCAAGCAAAGTAAAATAGGAAGTCATTCAGTACTTCCCACCCACGGGCATTTTTCAGTCATCTCCTGTGAAGCAGGGCCTCAGCACGCATGATAATTACTTGGGAAGAAAAACAGCGTCACTCTGAATATGCCCCATTCCTCCTCCTTACTGCCCAGTTTTTATTGCTGAACGTGAAATGATGTGGTATATAATATCCCTTTGGCTTGTTGGGTCACCTGTCCTGCCTGTGTCTCCTCCCAGCTTCGTGTGCACCGCAACCTACTCAGTGCAGGGTGAGAGTGGGAAAAAAGAAAATCTCAATATGGTGTTGCACAGTTAGCCATAGCCAAAATGCTGGTGTGTTATCAACACTGGCTTTATCACAAATTAAAGACACAACATGCTGCTGCTATGAAGAAAATTCACTCCATCTTTTCCAGTTCCAGTAAAATAACTGAGGAGTCTTGAGTCAAACAACAACAAATTAGAAAAAAATATTTTAGGGTTATACTTTGGCAGATTTTACTTGTGTTAGTCTATATCAATATTAGAATTTATGTCAATACAGTTTTATAAGTTGTGCATGCTTGGGAATTTTTGTTGGTTTAGCAGGAGAAAAGTCACACAACTGTTTTACTTTTGAGCTTCTAACAGGTGATTGCAAACAAGAAGTTTAAAAGGTGTGTGTAAAAGTAGACCATGTCCATTAAAACTAATGCATACTGGCTGTTCATAATTCTGTGAATGGCTGCCTAGAAAATAGCCCCCAAGGAGTTTGAATGAAGTCTAAAGAAAGCAAACAAGCAGAATTACAGCCAAAAGAATAAGTCCACAGTCTGTCCTTAACCCACCTTATTGACACTGCAGAACAGTCTTTTACATCTCTTACAGCAGTCAGGAGGAAGAAGTCTCACTCCAGAAAGCAGGTTAAAAGCAAAGTTGACACAGACTGTGGAGTCTCAAGAAAATCACATTTCTGTAAGACTTTCTATTCAAGGAAAAAAGAGCTTTTTATCTGCTTAAGTGTTAGGACTAGATATATATCTATGAGTGAAGCATATATTAATGCCTTAGAAATGGACTGAAAACCCAAAACTCCTGTCTCTAAAATTAGGTATCATACTGTTAGCCAGGTTTATTCCCTACGTATCATGCTCAATTTAAATTGATTTGGAGCTTAATACCTTTTGAACCTTCATTTTTTGCATTGTTATTGCCTCTGTTCTGATGTGTGTGCTGAGATGTTGTGATCTGGTTATGAAAATTATTAGAGAGATGAGTCTGCCCAAATTAAGGTGCAAACGAGACCATATTCCAAAGTCAATAGTATGGATTTTATTTAACAGTAAATGTGAGGTAGAGAGATAGAAAGAAATAGAAAAGGGAAGGGTGGCGGAGAAAGACAGTGACACATTAAGTAGAGAATATCACCACTCTGTGGATCCCAATGGCATCCCATTGATCTTCTTCCCCTGGTCTTCTTGGTGATGATGGTCGTGCAAAACATAGAGTTCAGTGGATTATTATATGTTTGGGCCAGCTGGGAATGCTCAGGGGGAGGCAGTTTGGCACAGTCTCTTGCAGCAGACTCTGGATCTGTTACATCAGTTTGCATCATGTGCAGTGCTCTGCTGCAAGGCATCAGCAATGAGTCTGGGGAGCACTTTGGAGGGCTTTGATGGATGATGAAACCTCCACAGCTGTGCCTCATGTGAATGTCCCATGGATGTGGCCTTCCTGGGGTGGGGGTTTTGCAATTGAGCCAGTTTGTGTGAGGGAGGGTAGATGATCAGAGATTACACCACACCCCCAAAACTCTGATCCCCCCCAAAACCCTTTGTTGTGGGGGAGTATGTGCCAACCTGACCTCAGCAGGTGAGCCTGTGGGCTATGGCATCCCCCACCTCAAACCCCACCAGAGCTGAATTTCAGGACAGCTGCTGGGTTTGGTTTTCTTGTGGATACATTCTTCTGTCTCAGCCTTGTTTACTTCTCCCTAGACATGAGATAATTGGAAAACAGTGTCACCTTAATCTTACCTCAAGTTCCCTTAGGCAGCTTAACAGTCCAAAGTTCCAGTCAGGAAGCTTATTCAGGGAGGGGTGGCCTTCAGTGGCCACAGCTTCTTCCTGTAGCCTCTCGTCGTACTGCCTGGTACTACCAAGAAGAGGCTGGCTCCATCCTCTTCACTCCCTCCCTTCCAGTGGCAAGATCCCTTCTCACTCTTCTCAATTACAATCTACACAATCTGCCAGAATCATCTTCAAAAGATGATTCTTTTATCTAAAGCCTACCAGTTATATTTGATCTTTAAAGTTCTATGACATTGAATTTGAAGGTGTAAACCACACAAGACACACACAAGTAGTGCACAAGGAGACCTCTGTGAACTAACTTCCTATGGATTAACAAAATATTCCTACTAAAAAACATTTTGCCTTTACATGTGAGGTTTTAGATTCTGGCATGTGGGACTAAACTTCTTCCATCTGTTAAACTGACCTACAGTGTGAAGTAATTGCAATGCCACCCCTCCCCTCAAATCAATATTTTATTTCCCCAGTCTTACAAAAAGGAAAAAAACCTTTGAAGTCACTAGTGCTCAATGTTAATTACATCATGCAAGAAGCAAGTTTTGTCAACTTGCTTTATTCTCTGTTGAGTAAAAGAAGACTTACAGCTTACAAGCAGGGATAGCTTAGCAAATTTCTTATGTGAATCTTCAGATAAAAATTTGTTTCTGTAAGTTAAAACTCTCAAACAAAATATTTATGACTCTGTGATGTAACTTCAGTGTTACACTGCTGACTCCCTATAGATCTGAGTGATATTGAGTTATCTCCATGGAGCTCCTCCATGCAAATCAAGGAATAATGCCCACTGAAAGCCACGCAGACCCTTGCCAAGGCTAACACATTTGCTGCTTGCAGCCATGGGTCTGTCTCCTTCCCTCCATCATTTTGTAACAACAGCAGCTTACGTAATTCTTGAGGAGGCTTCAGGCTTTCCATAAGGAGGCTGCCTACTGTCTAGGCTTGTATTATTAATGATGAAACCCATTTTCTGTGGTGTTTTCTGAAGCAGCTACACAAGTACTTTGCCTCTTAACTATTGGGCATTATATCAGAGTCGGTATATTGAAGTGGTGACATTAAAAGATAGTGTGGGCTGGATGTAATGTTCGTCTTCAAAGAGGCAGCTCTGAGCTTGTCCTTGAATTTTCAAATAAGATCAGCTTTCTTCGAGGTGGGAAAAATTTCCCAGTTTGGTCCTGATGCTAAATTTCAGCCTTGAGCAAGCTTTTTTTAAGAAAAGACTAGTCTATGGAAAACAAGAATGGATGATAGGCTGATAATTATAGCAATGTTTGAATGTACTGTTGTGACTTGCCTTTGTAGTGAAGCTAGTGAAGCATCCCCTAGAGTAAATTGCATTTTTCATAAATACCAAACATTCGGGAATAATTACTGCAAAGCATTTGGAGGCCTGAAGGCTCACTCCTTTGTGAATGGAATCAACAGTGAGAAAAAGACATGGAACAGCCACCCATTTCTTATGACTGTCTGTCTTTCCCAAATGCATTCCTTCTATCCTCTTCTTCAAATCCACTTTAAAAGGCTTTTTTGCCCTTTATGAATTCAAAACATCATTAAACAATCACTGCTTTTCTTGTTTGAACAGCATGCTTCTCTCAGTTCTAGATTTAGTAATAAAGTCTGAAAGTTCTGGGATGAGATGTTTTCTAAATGAGCCATCTACCTCAAGTGAGGAGATTTTATAGTGTGGTTTTTATCTTCTTTTTGTTTTTCTGTGGGCAGATGAGTCAAGTAAAAATTATCAAGTACCAGAGTGTTGACTTTGCATATTTCTGTTAATGTAGCTGAATATGTTTGTTTTCATGATCTATCTTTCAAAAGTATAATTGAAAAATCTTTGTAGAAACTGACAGCTTAAATACAAACCTTCCCCACACAAATATTCCCTCTTTCAGGTATTTATTATTTTAAGCCCAGGATTTTGTACTTTCTCACTCCCTAAAGTATTTTTTTTGTCTTTCTTTATCTCTTAATTACATCAGGTAATCTCTCTAGTGATATTGTCATATATTCAATCTATTTTTCCATCTTTTTTTACCCGTTTATTCTGGCTTATTATTCACTGAAAATGTCCCTGTGAAAGATGATTCTTTCAACAGGGACCAGAGACCAGCATTTTGCTTTAATCTTCCTGTTGCTTCTGTTAACTGGTGAAGATGCATGCTGCCTTGGACTTAACCTCTTGTAGGAATGATGGATTATTCCTACAAAGATAGCCTATTTTTCTATGAATTTTCCACTGCGGGACATAAGGTCTTCCAAAATTGCTAATCCCAAAGAAGATGTCAGCATGGAAAGAACAAAGCCTAATTTATCCTGGGTAGGTACTAATTTCAGCATTTCTTTAATTTCATTTTTGCAGTTAGGTTACTTTTGTTCTCTGGTTTTATTGATTGTTTTGTTTTAGAATAATTCCCAAAAATACTGGCTGTGAGAAACAGAACTGCATGAGTAAATAATTTATATTTTGTGACTGATGTAGGATTCAGGTTCAAGTTCAGATATCTACATACCTAGTTGTGTGCACACAACATTGTCATCTGTACTGTCCCTCCAGTCAGTGGAACTGATTGTATTTCTGGGTTAGCAGCTACAGAATGACTAAAATGGCAATATACAACAAATTTCAAATTTCATCTATGGAGGATGGAACTTTTTTTATACTGTTGTCACTTAAAACATTGATGCCCAGAAATACAGAAGATCTAGGACAGGCAACATTCAAATGATAAAGCAAATGATTTATTAACACTGGTAATTCTGTATTGAAGGATTGAAAATTATTGTGAAGATTAAGTATTTAAAAAAATCAGGTAAAGAGGGAAAACCACACGACACAAATGTTTTGAACAACAAATGTAACAAGGTTGTTATAACTGACATGCAATGTGAAATCCAGAACCAAGTCTTGGGTGTCTAAGGATCTGTAAAAACAGAGGGAATTAAGTAACACAGCACGATACAGAATCACTCAGCATATTGAAACTACAACTTGAAAAAAGGCATAAGACATTGGCCTACACAAAAAGGTTGGATATGGATAAGGACCAAAAATCTCATATTGGATGTGTAACACGGCTTAGAGAAAACATTTAAATTTGAAGGTGTACAAACCTGAACCATTATCAGTTTCATAGTTTCTTTCAGAGACTTGAAAAAGTTTTTTTTTCAAAATATGTCTAAAAGATGAGCTTTGTTTTAGTGAAGTTGTCTGGTGATTACTACACACTCTTCTTATTTTCAATTTACACAGAGATGCAAATTCAATATCCTCCTTTGTGCGAAAGAACTCAAATATATTACTTCAATTTCTAGCGTCATGTAGTGGAGAAAGAGGTAAAGGCATGGGATAGGGTAAAGGGAGGTACATTTTTTCATTCATTGAAATGCTAAGTGTCCAGAATAATTTTACTGGAAGGACAATCTTGAAGATCATTAACTCGATATTTTTTTGTCCAGGCAGACAACAAAAGGAAAATAATAATTAAAAAAAATATTGTGAATACAATGAATTTTAGCTTCCTTAATACTCTGAAATCTCAAAGTTTCTTGTGCTTAAGAAATTCCAGATTAATGAATTTAACATCACTATTATTTGCACTGCATAACATACTGAAATATCTTACTCATGGTATATTGTCAAAGAACTGAAATACTTATATATTTCCCACAGATAGAGACTGGAGCATGAGATACCTATTGTAATTGGGCAGAAATACTGTTACCATTCTGATTCTAGTACTATTTCTCATTGACAATTTGTTGCCAGTTCACTGATTTTTTTTTTTAGTTTGTTTGTTTTCTAAAGTACTACCAAAGTGCTCTTTACAGGCATGGTCTAACCAGAAAAAAAAGCATGCAAAAAACCAGAATGCAATATCTATGAAGACCAGAGTCAGTGCAAACAATATTTTTTACAAATTACTGCCCACATTGTTGTAAAAAAAGAAAATTCAAGTTTAAATGATAGGATATTTATCTTAAATCATTTGAGTATACTTTTCATATCTTAATGTTGAATTTTCCATTAAGAAACAAGAAAATTATCAATAGAGAGGTACTATTCTAAGGTGAGATTACAGACAGCGATAATCTTTGTTTCATATTAAGTTGATATGAATTCCAAGATTCCATCAAAGCTACTGTCAGTCCTTGCTTTCACTACATACATAGTAAATATTTCTATATATTACTCTACACTTTATTGGCTATTCAAAGTGTGCGCAGATTGAGCTCTTAGATTTGTTGTGTTACGCTATGAAGCAAAATTAATCTGAAATCAATGCAATATTCCCACTGACTTAAAATAACTTTAAATCAAGACTTTTCATCGTAGTGATGCATCTCAGATTATCCTATATCTGTGATGCAAGAGGAATCCATTCATTACCTACATAACCACGATGTTAATATGGAAGGAAAAAGCCTATGGTGGCACAACTTCTGTGCATAACACAAACTGTGCACCATGCCATAAAACTAAGATTAAGGATGGGAAAGGGGAGGGTATCAATGGGAATGTTTACTGTCTGTGATTTAAAAGAAAAGGTGATAAAGGACACATTTTTGTTTGTTACAAACTGTAGCATTTCAGTTGTGTCTGAAGTGTAGACTTGATCCACAACAGTTTATAGTAGCTGACTATTTATCTGGTAACACCTAATTCCAATCTTCAATTGCACCAGTAACTACATGGCTGTGAAAGTAGGTGGATTTATGAGCATATGGGCAACCTTAGAATTAGAGCAATAGATTTTACAACTACACTATCAAAGCAGAGAATAAAACAAACACTGATTCTCCTAAGGCATTTTTATGGCTCCCAACTCTGTATATTCTGAGATTTTCATATATATGAATAAATTTATCCTCACAAAGTTCATTTGAGAAAAGGGAATATTTTTTAGGTTCTTTGAACAATTGCTGCTGTGGAAAATAATCAGATGTATTAAATGTCAAGCATCACCAATTTTGTTCCCAATATTACTAAAAATTCACAGTCCAGAAAGATGAGAAATGAAAGACTAAATTCAATAATGGTGTCTCAATATCATTGCAGTGCTGTGTGAACCAGTGTCCCACTGAAAGTTGTTTCCAGAGTTTTTTAGAGCCTTTAGAGTTGTTCTTACCTTTTTTGAGTTACCCTCAATATAATGTTCTTCTCACCATCCACATGCCCCATCTCTCTGCCACTTTAGCAAAGGCTCTATCACTGTTCCCTTCTCATTTATCAGGGTGCAGTCCTTCGGCAGGAAATCCGTGGAATAAATGGAATCATGTTAGTGAATCCACTGAAACAGTTCAGCTAATCCTATTTTTATCAATTCTCTGGACTCAAAAATATGCTATGGAGTACATTGGCCTATATCTTGAGCTGCACCACTTGTTTCTGTGCTCTGACATAACAGAATTGATACCACAAATTATAGGCAGCATGGAGAAGCAATGAAGAGCTGATATGCCATGCAAGTTGTGCAGGCTGGAATAGCCACTTTGGAGAGAAATGTGCCTCATATTTCAGACGTATTGAGAATCCACATGTAGTAGAAGGGCAAGGAATGAGACAATCAAAGTTTCAAGGAAATTGAAAAGGGCACTCTGATGGCAGATTCCAATCATATCTGCCCCTACTGCCTGCTATGACATTACCTTGAAGATATATGATGAGGTGAAAAACGTGCACTGTGCTCACTTTCAGAGTCACAATGAACTTTCCCAAGATCTTGGACAGAGCCTAGTGCAAGTTACAGTCAGGCCATGAGCTGGCTTGGTCAAGCAGACAGAAACAACACCGCAAGTGTCCCTTCTAATACTTATGCACATGCATGTAGAGCTGGTAAAGTGTTTTCTTTGTGTGTCAACGATGCCTATGACCGTATGAATGCACATGCTGGATGTCTAGAAATGAGCAGAGGAAATGCGTCACAGGAAAAGGCGTAGATTGTTGTGACTGTACACATGAGAGACACCAGGCTGAGTCTATGTGTCCAGACCCCTGGATATAGACACCCAGCATCTGTGAGTTGCATGTGTTTTGTGTCAGGGTGGCAACCAGATGCTTACAAAGGAATGAAAAAACAGAGTAAAGAAAAATCATAAATGGGACATCTAGACTTTGACTTTTGCTCTGAATAATCACACTGCGCTACGCCTTAGTACATTTTCAAGGTAAATTTTTTGGCTTTAAGAAGTCTTTGTAAAGATGACATATTTTTTCATCATTTAAATCTAGAAAACTGCCATTTTAGATAATTCATAGTAGTCTTTTAAAATGAAAGTTAGTGTTAAATTTTTTTGGTCAGTGAATAGTCCTTGTTTCATTGAAATTAATCTTTAAAAAGTGTTCTTTATCTTCTTGCTTTATCTAGTGTTCTGAGACCTGCAGAAACTTAATTAAATTCTCAGTCATTCCAAAACCATCCAAATAGCTGTTTATTTTGCTAACCAGTAAATATCTTTGTATTACATATTGCTACCTAAAACCATCCAGTTCATAAAAAGACCCCACAAATACTTGTGTCATTAGAAAGAAGAATATCCATCTATAAGATAGCAGTGCAGATAGATAAATTCATTTGGAAAGAGATTTAGATTTTCTCTGTGCTTCATCATCTCCCAGAGTACCTATCCATTTTTACTAACTAGGAAGCCAAGAGCAACCTAGGTATCTCAATAAAACATTTAAGGTTAATGGTGCGAATCAATCCATAAGCTTTTTAGACTCACTAAACCAACACAGTATTTCTCTGTAAGACTCAAGAATAATGATTTATACACACTGTATTGTGGAATATATTCCTAAAGGTTGATTACTTTCCTAACAAACTGATTTGAAGTTTATGGTAGCTACATGCAACTCATGACAAAAACTGCAACGAAAAAAAATAAAGAGGTTTTAAACACTGTCAAAAACCTTAAAACCAGTTTAAATACTATAAGCAAATATTAAAAGAACTAACGTCCTGTCATAGTTTTTAAACTGAGCCTAAAATAAAACTGTTGAACAGAAGAAGGTCTCAAGAACTACGATCTTATCTGTGGCCTAAGAGATGGATGTGTTTGCTACAGATTTATGGATGAAAGAGGGACATTACCTCTGAAGGATTTCAGGCTTGTCACTTATTGTGAGAAACCAAAGTTTTCTTCAGCACTTCTTTAATTAACGTGGAGGTCTCATAAAAAAAGCAACCAAATACAACTGCACCCAATTATCAGTGTTTAAGTATTTTTTGAGTGAGAGTTTATCACTGAGTATTTCAAAGAGGAATAGAAATGAGAATGAAATTGCAAGTTATTGAAATTACGACTTATATTTAATAACACTTCTGTATAAGAATATATGGATCTAGGATTTAGAAAACAAAAAAACCCAACATTTTTATATATTACTTGCCTTCTGAACTCGTCTTATGCCATGAGCTCAAGTTTTTATTCCAAGATAAAAGATGATCAACAGCTTTGGATCTCAAGATTTCCAGATGTTGAAACAGAGCCTAAAAAAAAAAGGGATCTACCTCTATTCTCATTTTCAAGAATAATTAGTATTTTTTTTTTTAAGATCTAACTTAACCTAGCCAACTGCTAGTGTCTTTAATTGCTTTCTTTCTACAGGTAGCTGTCAGATATGACCAGAAGGTTTAACCTGGCCATCGCAGACCATTATGTCTCATTATCTACAAAAAGATACTTAGATTGAGAATTTAGTCAGATTGTAATTGCTGGCTTTCTGACTGTCTTTTTAAAAGTTTAATCATTGTATAACTGCCTTTAAAAGGAACTGCTGGAATGACCCATTTTTCAGTAATTTTAAAGTTTTAGAGAGCAGTATGATAATGAATTTCCTGACATTAACTTCTACACACATTCAAGCAATTTCTAAAATGCTTTTTTAAAAAATCTACCCAGGGTTTATGACCTGTGTTTTCTATGTATTCTAATATAAAGTACAAGATGACAACAGCTGTGTTGAGGTATTGTTTGTAAACTGCATTTTTTCTGAGAAAGATCGCTCTGTGCTCTTTTATCATATTTCACTACTTAGTTTGTTCTTACTTTTGTATGTAACAAGTTTTTTTCCTCTGTCTATAAGCTGGACATGAAAAACTCTTTATTAAAACTGTTCTCTTTATTATTAAAGTATCTAGCTTCTAGCTGGTATGTATATTGATTTTTTAAGCAAAACTTGTAATATTTTTAAGTTTTAACAAAACTTGAAGACAAAAGAAAAGCAACACTTGTTTGTACATAGAAAATAAATTTACAAGTATAAATAGGATTTTGTAATAGGCAAAATTTTAAAAGGTTAAAGACTTTGATTTAAACTTACATGCATACGTAGTGTTTGTAATGCTAAGGATGTGGGTTTGATCCCTGCATGGGCCATTCACTTAAGAGCTGGACTCAGTGATCCTTGTGGGTCCCTTCTAACTCAGAATATTCTGTGATTATGTGACTAAGCTGAGCTATCTGAGCAGTCTAAATCCCTGAGGTCCACAAAAATTGAGTGTTGAAAACTTGAGAGAACAGACTTTTCTTCTGGTGCCAGCTGGTTTAAGAAGCAGTGAAAATAGCTTTTCTTATCTTGTTTTAGCACTAGTTCTCTTGGACAGATTAAAAAGTATAGAGGAAAGCAAAATGAATAATAATAGCAACAACAAACCACAATTTATGGAGCTTGTAAAAAGATTTAGTTTGAGTCTAAAACTTTTGTTATCTTTCAATACTTGATATATCCAGCCACAACTGCATACATCCCTTCTAGGTCTATCTATAGTTGCTTAAAACATATGGAATTATCCAGTAACTTGTTAATCTGATGTCTGTGAAAACTTTTTCATTGACTTAGAGGCAGACAGTCTGAATTGTCAGAAAGTAATGTCATTTTGTATACATAATTTCAGGTTTGTGACAGTTCAAGAATGATCTCATTCTATGAAGCAATGTTTCAATGCACAGTTATTATTGCAAATAAAAAGCATAGTCCATGATGTATTCTGTGTCAAAACACATAAGAAAAGTAGCTGCCCCATTTCAGCCACTCCACCAATTTCCTGTGTAAATAGGGAAAACCACAGAGTATCAGATTTATTTCATTTAATGTCCTGTACCTTATCCTTGGTATCTGCTTAGTCATTGGTAAGGTACATGTATCTCCAAAGCTAATTCTCTTCTTCAGATAACTAAAACATGAGGACAAAACTCACCATTTGGATTATGATAATTGACAAAGTTATGCTTTGTTTGAAACGAATCTTGATTTTAATATCTCTATGTCTCAATGTCCTTTTCTTTAGTACAGACTGTGCTCTCTTCTTCAGAAGTTCCTGCTGGAAATTTTAAAGCTCTTTAGAATTGTAGTTTTACCATGACAGTTGTCATCTACTAGTTCCCATTATTACTGATGATTAATTCTAGTTTTTGTATTTTACGCCTTTCCTAAATATTTGAAAACTATAAATATTTTATAAAGTAACATAGAAAAGTTTAAGATGTTACATATCATAGTACCAGGAGACAGATAAACCTAGAGGATAACAGATGACATCTGCTACTGTATTTCTCTGTGTGGTCAACTCAGCAAGATTATGTATCTTATTAATGCCATCTACTTTGGAGTCAAACAGCATCCACATCCTTTTTGGTCAGTTTGACAGGTTGTCACTGTCAACTTACGCCCTGTAAGATACCTCTTTATTTTCCCGAAAAGAAATACTTCCGGTTTCTTGTCATTCTTTCCTTTCTCTGTTTTCTTTTGAACTTGTTCCAATTTTGACTTCGTGCTCAACTGCTTTAAACAGCTTTAACAGTCCGTGTCAGTACCAGTAAATTAACTTTTTCTAAAGTCAGTTACTTCCTTGTCTCTGTCTTATTTGTGATACTGTCAGTAAATGTAGCCCAGATCACAAAGATACGTTTTCTCTGAAAAAAAAAGCCTCATTCATAATCTCCCCGGTCCAACTAACCTTCCCCAAAAATAATAGGTCAGAGGACATTTTGTTGTGCACTCTTTGTAGAAAAGACATATTGAATTCTTGTTGAAGCATTTCACAGTACAAATCTGCAAACAGACTTTTTTCCCCCAAGGAGTCACCTGACTTTATTTTGTTTAAATATTGTCAAACATATTAGCTTACCTCTATCTACATTTTCTACTGAATAAAATTTTATTTTATCCAAAAAACTTTTTCCGAAGGTTTAAGGGCAAAAAGTTGAGATTATGGTCACAAATATGAAAATTATAGGTAAGGAAAAGTACACATCTGGCTGAAAACCTCTATGTTAACATTTAACTCCCAGTTAATGACTTTTAAGATTCCCTTGATCAGTTAAAACTGATCATATACTCAATCCTCTGAATTTTAAGAAATTTTTGAAGATCACGTTGTCTTTTTTCTATAAAAAATAAATTGTGCTTATCTAGGACCTTGGTGATTAGTCTCAAAACCAGGCAGATAGGAGTAAGATTAAATGTATACATTTACCATATTTTTTTTAGAATTTCCTGGATACTTTCTTCTATGGAGATCATAGAGTACAATTGAAATTGTTTATCAACCTAAAAGCACTTTCTATAGGTTTTATCAAATTTTTTAAACATTGAAATGATCAGATGTATTTTAACATTTTTTGCCATGTAATAAGGGGATTCATAACTGTTTTATGCTTGGCTGGTGAAGAGTAATGATTCTTTTTACTTTCTCAGCTGGTTCAAGGGTCTTCTGCCTTCAAAGTCTATCATAATTGAAGTAGTTTAAAACAAATATCAAACTTGTCATCATGATGCATTAGCATTTTCAAGCTGATATTAGGGCTGTGAGTGCATTAACAAGACTTAACAGGCCTGATCAGCCTTTCCTGAAGCTTCCAGCCACACCTATGTGTCCAAAGGCTCCAGTTCAGGTCCTCAGCGGGTCCTCCCATCCACAGCTACACCAGAAGAGTGTCGAACCTCTGCTCAGACACAAGCATTCCCTTGCCTGTCCATGGAGCCCCATAATCAGAACTCCATTGCCACCATGTGGGACCTGTGCTGAACCAGAGCTTTGCTGCTTGCAGCTGGGTAGGTGCTGGCTGACACTGAACCCTCATGTCCCCACCTCCTGCTCCCTGCTTAAGCCAGAACCTCCAGGGGATGTTGTGATGGCTCCATCCAGTTCACTATGAATTTTGGGGGACAGACAGCAACAGGCTAGCCAAGGGCTGTCAGGAGCGGTGACCCAGATGTCTTGCTAGCATGCTAAAATGACTGTAAATCAATCATCCTACTCCATAAACAGCGGACAGCCCAGAGCCCGTGAGCTCTCCTGCACGGCAGTGGGCTGCATGCCAGGATCTGCCCTTGAGTAAGGACATCTTTGAAGGTTACTTCTCGAGGCTGAGCTGTTCCTTGCTGCAACAGATCCTTGGTAATGATTAATAGCGTGCTAAATTTTGAAATATTAGCTGAGTGATATAAGGATTGATTGTGCACACATAGCCATTTAGAAGTAAACCGCTGACCAACTGTAGGACTAGGATTGGATCCAGTTGCACCTAAATTCCTCTCTGAGATGGAGTTAAGAACACAAGGAAGTCCTTTCTGAATCTCATGACTCAACAGGAGTGTCTTCCTGCTTTATCCAACCCTGTCCTCTGCACAGGGTACAATCCAGTCTATCTTGTAATGGAATCCTGTTAAACCTCTATCACATTTACCATTGAATTCTGATAACTCACTGTATTATATTATTCAAGCATGATGTTGTTTCTCTCTTCGGATTGAAGTGCATCACTCCATTCATGACACAAGCACCTGTTCTGCCAGCTCTCTTGGGCACCCTCAGCTCCTGGTGCTCTTAAGGAGCAGCTAGAACTTTCTGCTTCCTAACAATTGATTTTGGACGAAATATGCATTACTGTTGCACTAACATACACCTGAGTGTTCGGAATTAATACTGAACTACTGAAGCAAAGATGGAGGTGTATCTTCAAACAATAAAGCAAATTGGTTTTTAGAAGTAGCATGTCTGAATTAAAAGTTTCTTTTAATCTCTGTGTATAACCACTGCTTTCTTGGTCTAAACATATCTGAAATGCAAGACTCAGGACAATATTATAAAGAGCTTTATGCACGTTGTTCACTTTTTAAATAAAAGAGAATAAATTAACTGTTTACTTCCATCCTGAAGTACTCAGATTTGGAAGTAAATGCATCTTGTAGTTGATATTGGTAAATATTTTTTAAATATTTAAAATATTTTTTCCTCTTTTTTTTTTCCTTAGTGTGTTTTAACCTCTAATATATACCATCCTAAAGTAGTCTGTATTTCAGAAAATGTAAATAAATTTTTGTCACAACCAATACAGATAGCACTATAAACTTGCATTAGAAATTGATACATTAGAATTTATACTGGTTTCTTTTTACCTATGATACCGAACCTTTTCTGAACCTTTTCTGGGCTATGAGATGTCAAGAAAGGAACCAATATTTTATCAGCTCATAAGTACATTCAGCACCTAAGAGACAAGAAAAAGACAAGACTGCCAACAAGAAAATGGTTATTGTGACAGTAAACTCTGGTAGTTCAAAATAATTTGTGTATTTAAATGCTACCATATATTTCTGCGATCATCCCTCACAGGTCTTTCTTTCCATTCTGGAGCAATATCAATTCATAGGAAATTCTGCCTATTTCTTAAGAAAAAAAATCCAAAGAAGAGTAGCTTTTCAGCTGAAATCTATGCTCTTCCATTATCCCTGTGGAGCTATTTGGGTTTTAAAATTCAATTGGAAAGAAATCATTTATATAAAGACTTTAGGAATTATTAAAACACCAAATCATCACTTGATGGCCATTCAGATGATTTCTTATTCCTGTGCTAATCAAAACAGGATACACTGAATGCTGATTAGATTCAGTCAAAATCTTTTGAACCAAATATTTTTCCCCTAGGAAATATCCATTTGTCAAAATTTAACACTTCATCAGTAATGTTAAATTCTTTTGTTTTAACAAACAGATAAAGAAATAAACAAATAAAAAAAGAAGAGAAAGCAACAAAATAGATCCTTCACCATTCTGTGTTGCTATTTTACAGTGATTAAACATATTCTGAGATGGAGCCAGCTTCTGGGACTCCTTCTCATATAATACTGCAGTGGTAGTTGAACACGGGAAATACGGATTAGATATTTAAGAAAAAAAAACCCAAAACACCACAAGGAGGCTTAAATATTGGAACAGGTTACTCAGAGAGAATGTAGGATGTCTATCCTTAAAGGTGTTCAAGATTCAACTACCGTAGGCCAGCATATCTTGATTTAATTAGATGTATTTGGAGCAGAGAGAGGGCTGAGTACCTTCAAAATTTTTTCTAGCCTAAATTATTCTATGATTTTGTAGTTCTAAGAGTGATGTAATTTCTGGCCAAAAGTTGTGTTGCTTGTCAGTTACAAATATCAGTCCTGTGTTTAGGACTACTGCCTGAAATACCTATAAAAAGACTCTTCTCTGACTACTGAAGATTTGGGTTTTTTTTGGAAAACTTGATCTACAATTTTTTTACATCTTAATGCTGCCTAGTACCAGAATCTAGTTTTTGTCAGATATCATTTTATTCTATGAAGAATGAAAACCTTTTTTTTTAAACCTAAGCATAAGTGGCATGAAACAGCCATTTCTTGCTTCCATTTTTCTTTACTTTCGGAAATGTTGGCAAAAGTGAAAACCAAAATGTTCCCCAGGGACTGGTGTATTTTTGAGGTCTAAGGAAACAGGAAGTTCTTTTTGTAAATCTAATTGCAATAAACCTGTTTCATATAGTATTTTTAAATAATCATATTCTGCAGTTTTCTCCCCCCTTTTATCTGGTTGGCTTACATTTGTTGTCCTAGTTTTTGATTTATATGTTTTAACTTTATTAAATTTATGTTTGTTCTTTCTTTAAGTATTACTTTATTTTGGTTTCAACCCTCTTTTTTCTAATATCCTTCTTCCTTTTTTAATACACAATCTGGACTTCTGTCTTTATCAACCTTCTGATCTTTTAGCTAGCTTTAAATTGAACTATTTTTTTTTAATGTTCCTAATATATCTGATGATTCTGCAAAACTATTGAGATTTCTAGATATCACAGGCTGTCTCTCAATGACCAGATGTTTGTTAGAATATGTTCACTGGGAAGAACCTCTCTTTTATATCTAGGACAAATATTACCAACAGTCTGAAACAAAACAAGGTTTAGGAGGAAATACAGCTCAGCTAGTTTTCTTGATTTCAGGTTCCCAGATGTCATGGTTTAGGAATGGTGTTCCCCAGTTTAGTGTTCCTACTGAAACACTCCAAAGCATGTGCATCCTTTCAGTGGGATGGAGAGGAGAATTGGAGGCTCAAAAGGTGAAGATTGCAGATTGAAATAAGAACAATTTACCGGAAGCAGTGATGAAATTAGAAATGAACTGTAACAGCAACAATATTAATAAAAGGTGTACAGGAAAGGTGACTGATTCACATGCATAGAAAAACTCACCCTGAGGGAACCTGCAATATGCAAACTGCTGCTGTGCTACCCCTGACTGGAAGAGATTCAATGGATGCAAAAATACATCTGGGTTATCAGTTACCCATGAGTTCACTTTAAAAATCAGATGAGTTTTAAAAGAAAAAAAAAAATAAATTCAGCTACACAATAGAATGCAAAATTCACTTATGGTTTGTAACCTTTGAAATAAGGTCAAAAAGAAATCAGAAAATACAGCCTTAACTTAGTAAAATCAGAAAATGGCACCGAGATGTGAAACTAATCACTGCTCATCATTTATAGTGCCCTGAAATAGCCCATCTTCAAAAGTTACTCAGCTGCATCTTGTCCTGACTGTACTGTTATCCAGTGAGAACAACTCTCACTCCTGTTCTGGTTATACTGAAATCTGAGCTGTATTTTCAGAAGATTATAATTTCCAGCATATCTCCTAGGACCTTCAGTTTTTGTTTCTCCTCAAGATGTGCTTGTATTTTTGATTATTCATGGTCTTTTCTGAAAATGCAAATAAAGGACTGATGAAACTTGTCTGAAGCTGAAAACCATACATAGCAATATATTATTATAATAATTTTTATTTCTAGGTTTACCTTCCTGAATATGAAATGAGTTGTACCGTATGAATTGTGAGCTCTCCGGTCTTACTACAGACAGGAAGATTTTTAATAGGAAATTTTTCCTTTTTTCAAGTAAGTTCATAATCTGTTTGGGGTTTGGGTTATTTTTTTAATGTTTGTTTGGGAGTAGTATTTGTTTGTTTGTTCATTTTGATGAGGAAGTAAAATTTACCTAACTTTATGTTTTCAAAATCTTAGTTACTATGTTGCATTTCCATACATGTAGTCTATTCTGGAGTGACAATCCAGTAATCCTAAGGCCACTGCTTGTAATTGACTTGGAGATTCAATCTGTATGCATCTTGCAGATTCCTCTGATTCTCACAGCCTCTCCAATTCTAGTAAAATGATAACTTTAAAGATAATGTGTTCATAGGCAAATGGTACAAGTAGAGAGCTGAAGGCTCTATCAGCTATGTGTTAGGGGCAGAAAATCAGTGACAGTCAGAAGAGAAGTTATTGGGGAGATTAATTTTTCTTACCATATTAAGTTAAAATTTGTCTTTAATATTCAGGATCTTGGGTCTCAGTTCATCTTTACTCAATGAAAAGTGAATTCTTAGAGGACAATACATTTTATGATAAAATACGTGTCCAAGGACATATGAATATCAATTTTGATACAATTCTCTTTCAAATATTAAAATAAAATGTATGTATCTAATTTCTCAGATATTTAAATTTAAGTGATTCCCACTTACCCATTCAAGTTTATGCTTTCTCTCTGTCATACAAAGTAAAGGAACGTAGAAATAAGTCACTGGTCTGTCTGTAGATAAAGTCTTAGAAAAGGATGAGGACAAAAAGTCTCTTTGATTAGCTCCTTCTTCTTTCACTTTTTCTCCACAGATGAGGAACTACAGATGCTGCAGGATTCAAATCACTGCAAGATCATAACTGTGGCATCAGTAGAGGTTTCATAGTGAAATCATCACAATTTAAAGGAAATTACGATGACACTATTTGCTTTTGGAGTCTGAGGCCTTCCTAAACCACTGGAAGAAAAAGTATACAAGATCTGTTTAATTTAGTCTGTCGATATAACCTGTGGCATACCATCATAGCTTGTGGTATACAGGTTGCCAGAGAGAGTCTTGTCTACTGAAATGAAATTTCAGAAGTTTATTTATAAAAAACAAACAAAGAAATACCTCCACTCACAGACGTACACACACAGACTTGGACAAAAGACTGAAAATAGGAATTATTTTTTCTTACAAAGCAAGATTGGATAAACCGTCACACACTTTGATCTATAGTCTATTTGAGACTTATTTGAAGTGAAGTGAATTGCCTACTGTTACACAATGGGCAAATATTGTGTATTCAGCCAAACATATCCCAGCAAACATATTTTCAATCCAGAATGCCTCTCCAAGTGGCCTCTCCAAGTGTCTGTTTACACAAGCACCACATCACTGTTAACATGGTTTCTTTTCTTTAAAGCACACTTTTATCAGCTGGCATTCCAACAGTCCTCTACAGTTCCATGTTCACATGCCCAGCCATCAGCTGGCAGGTGAACAAAATAGTAACTACAAAATATAGACTTCTTAAAGTTTAATTTTTTATAGTTGATGCTTTTAGAAGTAACAAAATTACTCCAAGGATTCTAAGATAAGCTTCAAACAAGAAACTGAAATGCTTTCCTCCCTTTGACAATCCACAAGTCTCCTTTATCTTTTCTGTTCCTAAGGGTAAATTGAGTCACTTTCACGGAAAATGTGTTTTCAGGCCCTTAGCTGAAATACCTAAGAACCTAATCAGCCTAAGGTCATTCTAAAAATGAATCAAGAAAAAAGAAAAACCTGTAATCCCTATGCTTCCATTGACTGTACAGGAAGTTGTATGAGTGTTTGCTATAGCTAAATAGATTTAATCTCAATGTGTTTTAAACAGATTTTAAATTCCTGGGATAAAATCAAGGCACATTTGAAACCAATTGAAAACACCCATTAATTCCACTGCAGCACAATTTTCAGTCCTTGAGTTGCTTACAGAGAAAATATTTGCTAAGAACCATATTTACCAGTGATTTAATAATATTATTTTTCCAGCTTCTCTCAGAAAAATGTACAACCAACAAAATAGAAAAAAAAAAAAAAAGAAAAAAACAACTCCAATATCCCAATATCGTAATGCTTCATGACTGTGAATATTTTGTTGCTTGTGTTGCAAAGTGAGCACACTTTGTATATTACTTTGAAGTCACTGTTGAACTATTATAGTTTACACTAAATACACAAACAAAAAAATTCACTTTCACTCCATCTCAACATCAGCAGGCTTTGAAAATGAAGCATGAAGATGAAACAATGTGCAAAAGATTTTAAAACTTATTTGTCATGCTCCTGCACTTTTCAGTCTTCCAGTGCTATCATAAGTATGTAAGACATCTCCAACTTAAAAATTGAGATAGTTTGCAATTCAAGCTCTAAGGTATCAATCAAACCCCTAATCTTTCAGACCACTTAATATATATGTATCATAAAATGTCTTTAGAACTGGCTACATTATAGGTTCCCGACTGGGATTTTTTCATTGTAACCCTTGAATAAGACTAAAACTGTAAAACCAAAATTATAAATCTGTAACAAATCATTGACTGCTACTGCAAAAATCTGGGTCAGCTGCACTCATGAGTTTAACTAAAGCTATCTGGAAACTACCAAGTCCACACATATTTCAAATTTTGCGTGTCCCAGCTTGTACAGCTGTGTGATTTAGAATGCACAAAAACCATTCTTTTCATGATGGTCTCCATTTGGAACAATGTGAATGGACTTTCACTTGTGCTCTGATACCTTTTGGGTTTGTCTGGTGGTCACAGCTGACAGGTCATAACTTCCTGCTCTCAGGAGTGTTGTTTGGCAGTGACCATTCAAATAAAATTAGTATCACCGAGGTACTGGAAGCTATATCATACAATATATCATTGCTAGGAGGCAATCCATACAGTGCTACCAGCTTACTTTGTGGTTTCAGGCAGGTTCTTTCATTTTTCCATCTGTAAAATGAAAAGAGCAGTGGTTCATCTCCTTAGCTGGGGTGCCAGAAAAAAATAGATCTGTCCTAGCTGAAGAATTAGAGGTAAGGCAATGATTTATTATGAAGACAAGCTAAAGAATAGAAAAAAATACTTACATATAAAACACATGACAGAACAGAATTGTTAAACTTGAAAATAGAACTGAGTGGTGAAGTCAAGGTAATCAGTTCCATCAATACAAATGTCATGAGACACAAGATATGTTGATCAGGCTCTCACTGGTTAAATTTTATACTCTGATTTGGCTAAAGAATTCAATAAACTTATGATATGTCATGGAAGAAGGTGATGATGGAGAAAAAAGATGGCATTTTGATTATAACACTATTCAAATCAAGAGGACAGTATAAATATGTAAATACTTAGGTGTATTTTTCCTGAATTGGATTCAATATGGTTCATGTTGTAATTCTGACTCATAAAAGTTGGTGTAAAGCTATGAAATTTCTTTCATCACTTTTTGATATTATGCTGAAGATCCAGAATATTTTAGTTCAATATAAATTTTCTTTCCAAACAGGCAGAAATCATTCATTTTCTTCCAGGGGCTGGTATGTACAAAAAATCACTAAGTATATTCATATTCTACAACTAGAAAGAAACAACAAATGTTTCATGGAGGAAAAAAGGTCACCTTGACCAAATAACTCTGCATTTTGTTATATTTCAATGGATGTCAAAGTGGTGAATGCTTTTAAAGGAAAGTGTTTTGCAATGTTGTGTTTCTAGGTCACAAGTATACAGCTTGATTCTTTTCCACCAGTTTTGTGTCTGGATAATACAATAGAATCACAGTGAGGATTTCTGGTAAAAGGAATGGATTATTAGTCCTGAAAACATATTTATTCTTTATTGTAAATATTTTAAAGGCTCAACTATTTGTTTAAAATTTGGTACATTTGATAATTGCAGCTGTTCCTAAAGGACATAGTAGGAACGATGGCTTAAACACAGACAAATCCTATCAGCATTTGTGACAAAATATAAATATTTAAATTGTATACAGTGTTCCTGTGAATGCATAGATATCCGTCTGAAAAATACATATGTCTGCATATCTCTGTGTCATATCAAATGCAAAAGACTGTAAAAAGCGTATGGATTGCTTTAAAACAGAAAGAGATCACAAAGAAAGGCTAATTGTCTTCTGCTTGTCTTTAAATAATCCTGTGTTTCTTAATAGACAGAAAGGCTAAGCTACCTTGCTCTGGCACTCTCTATCCTCTATCCCTGCTGTGATAGGTCAGCACCCCTTAAAAACCAGAACCTGCACATTCCATGATACCAAGTCCTAGAGTGTAAAATAAGTGCCAGAAGTTTTATGCTTTAAACCCCTGTAATTCTGGACTTCTCTACAGTCTTTACATTGCTCCAGACACTCTGACTTGAGAAGGAAAGAGGAAAACAACACCTCTTCGAATAATGATGCTGTTTTAGAGCCTCAAGGGCATCAAGGCATGATGTCAGAGGAGACCAGAGAAAGATACGTTGCATGGTAAAACAGGCTGGTTTAGAAGCCAGCATCTCTAGGAAGGGTGGATGAAAAGCACAGTACCTGTCTTAGG
Organism: Falcunculus frontatus; assembly: GCA_013398115.1. Taxonomy (NCBI): domain Eukaryota; kingdom Metazoa; phylum Chordata; class Aves; order Passeriformes; genus Falcunculus; species Falcunculus frontatus. The sequence continues at coordinate 245,041 of VZRV01023440.1, read as the reverse complement.
TACATTTATAATTTCTTCTTGAAAGCATATGAATTCTTACTCACAAAATGCTTCAGTTTTCAGGATACAGGCTACATGTAAGAAGTATAAAGCCATTGAAAATATGGTGATTAACATGAGGCAGAGCATAAATTTTACAGTGGCTTTTTGTTGATGTTAATTCTCTCTGGAAAGAAGAGGAAATGACTTTGACCTGTATAGCCTTTGCTGCTGTTAAACCATTTCTCTATTGAAAATCAATCAAACATGAGCAAATTAGCTCATGATTAAAATCTAGGTAGCTAGTGTGCTAGATATATTTGGTTTAAAGGTAAGCAATATTAAACGAGTTTTTCAATCAAGCTTTTTTTCATTATTATTATCTTACCTTTGCTTTTACTTTTTCACTACATTTAAAGTACTTTTCTGAGTGCTTGAAACACTGTATTTTTTCTCTTGGGCAGATTAGAAGTGCAGGGATTTTGCTGTAGTGCCTGTATCATGATTCAAAGGTAACTGCCTGATGATTTGCCTTGTAGAGCAATTACATTTCAAATACAAGTTTGCCAGAAATTAGGTCAAGCCAGTTGTATGACGTAAATGCAGTGAAACACGACAAAAACTTCATATAATCTATCCAGTATATTCCAATTTCTAAGCCTCATATAAATAGGTGAATTGTGATTTTTTTCTTAGATGGTATTAACTTACGGGAATAATGTTTAACATACCTGCTTATAATCCAATAGATTTTATTTGAAGGTGTTTTCTCATCCAGACATCAAGACTGAGTTTTATATGTTGCCAAGTATTTTAATTTAAGAAATTTGATAACTAAGCTTCAGATGTCCCTCAGAGCGAGTAAATATATTACTTTGCTTTGTACGCTGTTGTAACGAGAATTTAACCAATAAATTTTGCAATAGTTAGTACACACTACATCTCTGCATATCACTGTATTGTTACATATCAAACAGTATGCTGTCTATACTATATAGTTATTATTTCAATTCTAGATAAGACAAATTATCTAATACTTGTAAATTTAATTTATACTTTTGGAAAGTTGTATTAAATCCTAGTTTTCTTTTAAAATACTATGTTTCAGTCCACTTGTACAAAAAAACCAGAACAAATCTGAATGTGTAATTCAGGTACATGCCTTTATACTTTTCTCCTGAACCCTCGATCTTTGTATTCCTTTCTGTACATAGGACCAGCTTCAATGGAAGCAGTAGAAATACCCCATAGTTAAATTAGCTGGTAGTCTTACAGTAGATTTAGCTGGTGAGATAGACAATGCCGAAATGTTGGATCTGGAGCTGGTTTCTTTCTTTACGAATGAACACTTAGTTTTCATGCAATTCATTCAAATGCCATTGTCTCCAGTAGTTACTAAGGGTGTGTATGGCTAGATCTCTTGCTTCAGGTCCGTTGGAGAATGTAGGTACCACTCTTTTCCTTTCTGGAAATAGATGCTGAGTTCTTTTGTTCAGACTGCCTCTGGGCACGCAGAGGACATCCATGTGTATCTTGTATACTCTCACACTGAAATAGTAAGCTTCTGCTACTCACATGCTGAACTGATGTTTTGCATTTTAATTTGGGGTTTTGTTACAGTTCAAATAACATTTAGTGTACGGAACTTCCATGTCTTCTGTTCACTATAACTATGAGTTAATAGGAAATATTTTCTGATTCTTCTATCCCTAAATTTTATAATTAGAACAAATATTTTTAAAATAGTTTTTGTTTAAAAAGAAACATCAGCTAAAAATCCAGCTTTTTTTTTTTCTCCAGGAATACATGACTGTAGAAGTGAAATTTTGGCTTTTTACTATGTAGGTTTATTTTATTACTTGACATGCCTCATTGCCATAAATAGTGTAGCTACCAAAACTGACCGCTTACAAATCTCAACAAGAGTCTCTGTAAAAAGCGAACTGATGAGAGGCATATGAGACTGAAAAATGATAACAGTGTACAAATTTCTTTAGTTGATAAGTGTGAAATAATATACAACAATTTCAGGTAAAAAAATACATTAATTGATGAAAGAAAATAGATATTTCCTCCTTGCCCCCATTCCAGTTCTTTACCATAAAAAGATAACCAAGAGGCAGAAACTCTAGTTTATTTTCAGTGCTAAAGTGCAAGTGTGAAGTAAGGCTAATTGCAGAACTCCCTGTCAGAATGTATAATGTTTCCCATCTGAACAGATTTCAGATCTAACTAAAAAAACTGTGTTTTCACTAGGCAACTAGAATAAAATGCTAAAAACCCCCAAAAGAACCAAAAAAACCCCAAAAATAAAAATTCATGATTAAGGAGTTCAAGGTTTCTGAATTGACTACAAGCAAGTTTGTTACAATCAAAATTCTTGTCAGTATATGTCTGAGGTGAAACCATCTATTAAAATTGTGATTATAAGTTAAGGGTTAAATTCTCATTTCCATACCCTTATGCTCCACACCATGCTCCTTAGTAGAGCTTGGAGTGAAGCCTTGTAACAGGTTAAATGAAAATTCCCTGGGGGCAAAACAGAAAACAGCCAGAGACCTACTACTTGCTAAATCTCCTGTCTTCAAACCTTGACACAAAGGTGAAGATGTAGCATGTAGTTTGACAGAGAAACTGATTGCCATGATAGACCGTATAGCAACTCAAAGAAACAGCTACGTTTAACAGAAATACTCTGTCCCTTCTATCCAAAATATGTGACAGAAGTGAGGTTTAAAAAGAAACTGTTGTTATAATTCACTGGTCTTGAAATGATTTTTGTGCTCTGCTGCTCTGTCTCCACAGGATCTCTGCAGGACGATGGATGAGGTTTACATGTTGAATTAAGAGTATATTTGAATATATGATTTTTTTTTTTGTTTTTCTTCAAATGCTTGATGTGGGACATGAGAAATCAAATTTTAATCCTTGTACCTTTATATAAAGTCTAGATAGCCTACAAGTGATGGAGAGAGGGGAAGTAAGTAGCAGTAGCGGTCACATACAGTGTTCACAGGGTCAGCGTCTCACTCTTGGAAGAAGGCAAGCCTCTTCTGACCAAAGCATGTAGAAGTTTTCTGTGCAAAGCCAATGTCATGGATGAATTTTTTGGTAATACGTATATGTAAGGAGTTGTTCCTTAATTGAAAAACTCTTATTAGTTATGATTGTATTACACAGACAATATATTTGTGTTTCCTAAGTCTTGAAAAGAATAGTTTTCTCTTTCTTGAGGGAAGAAAGGAAAAGAAAACAATGTTTTAAAGCTGTCACACTAATTTATTTGTCACTTTTTAAAATGCTTTCTCCTCATACAAGCTAATCTGAGCTTGACTATGAAATACAGCTTTGAGTTGGCAGGCCTGAAGCCTGATTGAACTGCTGAATAACAAATACAGCCCTTTATACCAAAAATAATGCAAGAAAGCTGGTTTAGTGTTTCTGCAGTAGACCGGCATTAGGAATTATCTAATTAAAATAGGTTCCCGGATCCATTATTTCTTCACAAAGCCATCACTGGACTCAGAAGTCACTGAAATTTCATTCACCTGTTCTGTGTATTACACCACCAAATTACCCGTATGCTCTCACTTTCATAACTTGTAACATAATAGATGAGAAAAAGAAAGAGAGTCATTGCAATGGTGGCGTTATTTGTTCTGAAGTTGAGACAAGGCATACTATTACCCCCTTCAGGTTACTGACATGAACTTCCAAGGGTTTTGACAGATGATTCATGACTTTTAAAAAGCCTGTCCTCATTGTATTTCAGAAATTAAGTATGAACAAACTTGAACAAACTGTATAAACATGTTTAGATCTCAAAGGGAATCTGAGAGATCTGTAGTACTGTGCTCAGAACTGAAGTCTAAACTGAAAATCTAAACATTTTCTCAGGAAACTTTTACATGTGAACACAAGGAAACAAATTATCCTGATGCTCAAGGAAACTGCGTACAACACAGTAAATTATTTTTAACCCTGTGAATGCAAGATAAACCTCACTTCAGTCAAGAAAGTAGAGCAGATGGTAACCTCAAGTTAAGCAACATAAATACAAGAACAGATTCATAAAAATAATTGTAAAGTAAGATTTGGATGGCTAAATCAATCTAGTATTTCTTTCTTTATGAAGTGTTAGCAAATATTTGAAGTTTTACTTAAATAGGTAACACTTGTAACTTTTATGAAATAACAGACTTGCAAGATTTAGTTACTGTGCTAACTTTCTTTTTGTTACTGGTAGAAGAAAAGCATTGAGATTTGCACCTTACCTAGTTTTTAAGAATATTTAACTAACCCATACAAGTAAGCCAACCTACTGGGCTAAAATCAGCCCAGGAGTTCAGGTAGCCAAGGAGCAATGCAAAACCTTCTAGTCATGAAGGGAATAAGCTGTCAAGAAACCCAAAACCTATGCAAAGGAGGAATGTCTTGTACATGATGAAATCCATGTCTGTCATATGATCGCCATGCTACAGTTCAAAATCTGTCTGCACTGAGAATATACAGAGGATTAGCATTTCATTATGACTCTTCATGGAGCACAAAGTAATGTCAGAGGAAGGAAATTTGATGTGGAATTTATCTAGGCAAGCATTAACTTTGTCCCTGTGGGATTCAACCATTGAAGGTTATGCACATCCGTGGCACATATCCTAGTAATGGCATATATCAGGAGAGATGGAGACTCTTTCAGTGAAGGGCAAGAAAATGTCTAAAGCTATGCTTATCTCTGTGATATGATGTCAGCTTGGATTTGAATCCAAACTTGAGTTCAAACCTCTTTGTTGTTCATGTGTTGATTTTTTCTGTACTCTGATGCTGAATAAAGCATCTGGTTCCCAGTTGGGGAAACTCAGATCTCAGGCAAGGGGAGTAGCTGGATTTTGTGTGAATTTCATTTTGCTAAACAGAATGGATGTAACTCCACGTCTTATATTCAGATCTCGGCATTAGTTTTCCAGAGTCTTAGATTTACTGAGCTTAGTAAATTTTAGATAAGATCCTGAATACTATCCCAAAGCTCATTTCATCTGATACATGATACTGTGATCCTTCCATAGTTGAGTTAATTTTGTCTATACTTTCTTGCCTTATTTTTTTTAGGATGTGTATGGCTTTTATTTTTGCCCTTTTTTAGTCATCAGGAACATTTCAGTATATTCAGATGCTCTAATATCTTCACACTGACTTTTGTGTGTCAAAATTATTTTGGTGATCTCTAAGTCAGTTTCTCTCTGCTGGGGGTAATGCTTTAATTCCTACAGACTGCTGCCAGGTTTAGGGACCTGGTGAGCCTCAGAGCAGACCTTGTCAGTAAAACTGAGACAGAAGTGACTTTAAGTCTTTTCTGCATCATTTATCACTAGATCCCTTGCCTACTGAAAAGTGAGATTACATTTTTCTCTGTCTTCCTTTTGCTGCATGTGTACCTACAGAAATCCCACTTGTTGCCTTTTGCATTCTTTTCTATTTCCAACTCCAGTTTCAATTTCTGGCTTTCATTTCAAACCTGTATGCTTGAGCAATATCTCAGTAATTCTCCCAGGTGGCTACTTCCCACTTCTACCTTCTGTGTATTTCATTTTTGCATTTAAACTCAGTCATGTGTTCCCTGTTCATCTATGCTGGCCATCTCCCATGATTACTAGACTGTCTGCATGTTGGAAGCAACTGTTGTCCTTGAAGATGAGCTCACTTTCCTAGGCTATATAGGGCAGCTTTTTCATATGCCCCCACCAATCAGATTCCAGAAGAAGCTGAAATCGGATATATTTGAAGTCCAGATCTGTAGCTCTGCTATTCATCTGATTCTTAGTTTTTAGAAGGCTTTGTGAGGCTTTAGAAGGTTTTTTGATCAGGTGGTCTGTAGCAGATGTTCACCATGACATCACCCATGTTGGTCTGTCTTTGACCAGCTTGCTCTTTGCTCCAAGGTAAAGTTCCATGCATGTTTACTGCTCCGTTGCACCAAATTCATCCTCTCCTGCTTGCCTTTCTGTCCCATCCATGCTAAAGGGCCTATATCCATCTGTTGTTTCACTCCATTCATGAGTCATAACCCATTACTTATCCGTGATCCTAATGAGACCACATCTCTGGAACTGTTCATAGGCCGTCTCTAATTTCTCCTGCTTGTTTCCCATGCAGAGTGCAGACTCTTGCAATGAGTTTCCGGGCACGCAGCTTCCATAGCAGTAATGAGAGTGCCTCCATCTATATGGATTTCTCTGTGCACATCTTCATTTCCCCTCAGGCCTTCACTTCTCTTCAGGTGTTTTCAGTGGTTCCCACCAGCCTTGTGTAAAGCCTACCTCAGTGAAGTAGCAAACCACTTTGCAAAGAGGTGCTTCCCTGGCTTTTTCAAATGGCTTGTGTTACTCCTCAGGCAGTTTAGGGTAGCAGCAGTGTGAAGGTGAGGCAACACCAGCCTCTGAGCAGGTGGTAAAGCTGTGCCTTGGATTGGAGGTTCTCATTAGTTATGAGAACTACACTGACATGGATTCCACTGCAACTTCATTTGTCTGCATTGATTTCTAGACTTGCTCTAGTCAAGCTAATTCAGGGTAACAAAGGAATTATCTTTGTTTTTCCCAAGTGGATACTCAAGGTAGCCCTATTTTGATGTTACAAGAAGAGAAGGAAAGCATTTGAGCATTTATGAAATTGGACATTAGGGTTCTGAACTCTGCATAGGCTGATGGTTTCTGTCTTGCAGAAGCAAGATGTCAGCTTAGTACCCCTGCAGTGGAGCTTCTCTGTGTAAGAAAACTCAGCTGTAACTGTGAGCCAGAAAACCCCATTCACTGCTAGGGAAACTGAATACCAAATACTGTTGTCTCCTAAAGAGTTTAGAATTCAGTAAATGCCATAGAACCCCTGTGTGGTTCTATAAAAGTCAGCAGATCACAAGCCATACTGCTACCTCGTGTCTTCTCTGTAGTGTTCAGTGACAGATCAAGAATCAAGAGGTGCAAGCTGAAAATTCTACTTGAACATTAGAAAGCACGATTTTACTGTGAGGGTGGTTAGATACTGGAACAGCTTACCCAGAGAGGCTGCAAAGTTTCTGTCCTTGGTGACATTCAAAGCCCAACTGTGCATGGCCTTGAGCAACCTATTGTAGCCAACTTTGCTTTGAGCAGGCAGCTTGGACTAAACAATGCCCAGAGGTCCCTCCCAGTTTCAATGACTCCGTGGCAGTCATTACTATTAGCTACAAAATTGTATTTTTTCAAGATGCTGAATCTTTCTGAGTTCTTGCAAGCATTCCACACTTTTGACTTAAGAAGCTTTGTTACGATAATTTTGGAAAGCAAAGATAAGTGAAAGGTAGTAACACATCCCACTCCACTTGGAGCACTGACTGTTAAGGAGATCTGTCCTGTCTTTCCATAAATACATTGAAGAAACCACCAACCTGAATTTAAATACTCTTATCTGTTGGGTGCAGTTGAGTTTGTATTTATTTATTTATTTCCTTTATCTGAGCTCTGGATTAAGGTCAAAAGAAGAAATTATTACTAGGCAGAATCATACTAGAGTGAGTCATCAATGATTTTATGTTTTGATGCCATTCTCCATATTTTAGACATAAACATCAATGTCAATGTTCAAAATTACCTGTTTTTAATATATAGTCAGTTTTCGAGGTAAACATTTCTTTTATGACATTTCCATCATGAAAATCCTATGGATCGCTTAAAAAAATCAACATCATTATGCATATATTTTTCTTGACCCATATTTTCTTATACTCCTGCTTTATCTAATGACTTTTGTTACTCTTTTCCAGCATTTCTGAGCAAAGCATTCTTGTTGCGGTGGTTAAGTCCACCCTACACCCCCCATGTTGTTCCAAAGTGATCTCTCCCCACACCACTGTGCCAGAAGGTTCTTTTTCCCCTCGGTCCCTGGTCCTGTCCCCCCCTCCCCTCCCCTCTTCCATTGGCCCCGTTTATGCCATTCAACCTTTCCTCCCTCCAGCCCTCAGATTATTGGTTACTGATGTTCTGCCCGCCCCTGGGACCCCTCGGGGTAAAAACGGGCACGTGGGTTTGTTCGAGGGTCTTTGCCTGTGCCTCCCCTTCGGGGCGTTTGGTTCGCGGTCCATGCAGACCCCAATAAACACCTCGGAATTGCACACAAAGAATCCCTCTTGCCTCTTCATCTCCGTAAGGCACAGAGCTGTGTGTGAGTGGCTGCTTGCATCCACCAGCAAGGGTGAGGCTGGGTGCTCGTGTAGGTGCTAACAGGGCACCGCCACATCATCTCTGCGAGGGACTCCAGGGAGAAGCGCGGCACCAGCCCATCGACCCTGCGTTACATTCTTATGTTGGAGGAAAGAATAATCTTTGAAGTATTCTTCCACTTCCTTTTTTCATCGGCTGTGTTTACATTTTAAACACTTCATGGAACGTAATAATTGAACAAATTGATTCTACTTTTTTAATTCTTGCCTTTTTTTTTTTTAATGTTGACTACAGTCCTGAAATATTGATCTTCTGCCTGAAGTCAATCCTTTTGGAGTCTTTGCATTACACAAGACTAGGACTTTTGTCACATCCGTTTACACTTACCCTTCGTCATCTTAGAATATTTACTCTTTCTTTTTTATCATCAATATATTTCAATTCAACCTATAGTCATGTATTATTTTTCACCTCCTCCTTCCTGTTTTCAGAGTAAGGTCTGTAGAAATAAAGATGACACTATAAAGCCAAATTGAATAGACAAAGAGCATGTCATAGAAAGGGATATATTATACAACTGAGCAAGTATATTGGTAGTTTGATAGAGTTGTGATAGCACCCTAATTTTCCTTCTTGATCCCCACTGAGTATGTGTGGATGTGGTTACTTAGTACTTTCTATTGCCTATAAGAAAATCAAAAAGCCAACATAAATTCTTCAGGAGAGGGAATGATTGTGTATTGGTGATACTTTTGATAATGGAATTTAGGAGAAGTAAGGAGATAAACTGGATTACATCTGAAAAGTGGCCCAAGTGAAAATTACGAAAAGGCCCTGTGTGAGAGCTGAAGGTCAGTGACAAAAGGAGAAGAAATAATGTTCAGAATTGTACTGCAGAAAGCAGCCTGACACGAACATTTGCTGATATTCCTGGCTGAAGTGACTTCTTGATTTTGTTTCTGTAAGTCTAAGTTTCTTTATGGCATTAGTCCAGTACAAATAAAGTTAACAATAAGCCTGTTGAAACCTCAGTCTGTTTTTGTGATTTTTTTTCTGTTCTCTTTGACTGTTTTTCGTCTCCTTTTCTATCTCTGTTGAAATGTGTTTCCTTCTAGTTTGCCAATGCAGTTAGGTTATCACTGTATATTGTCTGTTGGCTTAGTGGGAAAGTAAATCTTGGCAAGTTAACATGAGAGTTCTGTTAAAAAACTCGGGAGTCATTGAGTCATCTCACCAAAATCCACTGGCTCTGTTACAACATTGAATGACTGTGTAATTTTGTGTAAACAGAAGCAAATGCTTATAAAAATGTTATCACTTCAATGAATTAGGAGTGCCATCAAATACATCAAATTGTCTTTCCAATGATATTTAAAACCAAAGAATATCTGCAGAAAGTTCACCCAGTTGCCTTTACAATAAAACAAGTGATCTGATACTGGAAAAGAGTCTCCTGTGAAGATGACGCCTTTAAATTCACAATCCTCTGAAGAAATTCAGTGCTATTTGTTAGATATATGTCTAGAAGGCTTTATTCTAGATTGTTAGATTATTGGATTCTGAAACAAGTCATAAAGTCCACCAGGTCAGATCAAGCGCATAGTATGTACCTTAAAAACAAATGTTATCCAGAAATAAGCAGGTAACTTTAAATATTTATTTTGATCAATATTCTGTTTAACAAAATCACAAGAAGTTCTTTGTATACATTATTAATTTCTACACTGAAGTAGTTGCTGTGGAAAGAACCCAAAGCTATCAGTATAAGATGTTTTCTTGCCACACAGTTACCCAAGAATCAATCTAGTTGGAATAAATACATGGCATTATGAAATCAGTGTTTATTCATGGGGATAAAAAACCAAGGTGAATTACACACTTACATGGCACAGAATGGAGAAAATCCCTTGAAGGACCTGAAATTCTTGGATTGTAGGTGTGAAAATCAAGGCTCAATGCAGAGCACATTCCTGCAGAAGCAGGATCTTGTCTCCACAATACATGTTTACATTCAGGTGGGCAAAACCTGGTGGCATTAAAAGTGCCCCATCCCTCCCCTCTTATACTCAAAATATAGCAAGTTGGTGTTTTTTCCCTGAGTGCCTGATACTGATGCTTAAGCTAGGTGACTAGAGCACAGCCATAATGAAATCTGCGAGCCACAGCAGCCGACTGGAACTCAGCACAAAACCGCCGCTAAATTGTCAGCAGAGTGCTGCACTCTGCCACGCTAAATGAAACACTATGGTTGTTCTGCAAATGAGGCATTTTTTTTCAACTTGTATTTATTGTTTATGAACAGTGTTTTCTGGCAGTCTTGGAAAAGCCTCCAAGATTTTTATAATGACCTGCTTTTCTATTCCTTCCGGTAATGGATAAACTGGCAAGGATATAAGCATCAGCAAAGGCATGTTGCTAAATGAGTATCAGTAGACATGGTCCTCAGCATATTATCCCTCTACTTTGTGAATATAATTCATCCTTATAATAAAATATTATCTCACAGCAAGCCGTAGTGGGGCTGGAACACCACACAGTAATCAGTCTGCAGTGATTGCTTATATCAGCCTGAGCCTGCTTGTTCTGCAGCAGAAACAACAAATCTTATATCATCTCAGGCAATTCTGGTTTATGAGTGCAATTATATGTACTAGGGCGTAATGGTATTAATATAAATAAAAGTAGTAAGTTTAAACAAAGCCATGCAATGGGAACTTTAATTACTCAGCTGTACTAAAATTTGTTAACCTGTTAATAGCACTGTGAGCTAAGAGATACATAAATTGCTCTTGGTATTTTTCCCCCACCTTGATTTCTTAAGAATTAGCAAAATGTTTAAGTAATGTTACACACACGGCAACTTGTTACACACAATTTATTTTGCCAGAAGATTTATAGACATACTTATGTGAATTAGAGGTAATTTTCACAACAAAATTCTTCCGCTATACAGAGTTCTTTAATAACGATGTTGAGGACTATAGCTTAATCGGCGATCTTTCAGTATTACGAGTATTTAATTTTAAATTAGCCATTTTGTAAGGCACACTCATGTTATCCTGTGGTAGACTGACCCTGTCTGGCTGCCAAACATCCATATGCCGCTCTCATTCCACCACCTCAGCATGATGGGGGAAAGTATAAAACGAAAAAATTGGTGAATCAAGATAAGGACAGGGAGATCACTCACCAGTTACTTTCAGAGGCAAAACAACCTTGTCTTGGGGAAGATTAATTTATTGCCAACTAAAAAAATAGAGTAGGATAGAAACAAAGACAGAACTAAAACTAAGTCTGCCTTGTTTCTTCCCAAGCATACCTTTAATTTTTCATTCATGACTCCTCTGCTTTCTCCCTTGCCCAGGCAACACAGAGAGATGGGGAATAGGATTTGCAGTCACAAACACATTGCTACTCCCACTCTTCCTCTGCTCCGCCTCCCACAGGCTGCATTTTTTCATGGACTGCTCCAGCACAGTTTCCTTCCATGGGGTGAAGTCCTTCAGGAGCAGACTGCTCCAGTGTGGGGTCCCCACAGGGTCACAGGCTCTACCAGAAAACCTACTCCAGCATGGGATCCGCTTCAGGAGCAGACACAGGTGCTGTCAGGATCCTGCTTCAGTGCTCTCTGTGGCATGCAGCTTCTTTCAGGGCATGTCCACCTTACTCCACTGTGGGGCTCTCCATAAGCTGTAGATGGGTATCTGCTTCATTGTCGTCCTCCATGGGCTGCAAGGGGACAGCCTGCCTCACTGAGGTCTTCCCTCCATGGGCTGCAGGGGAATCTGTTTTAGCGCTTGGAGCACCTCCTCCCCCTCCTTCATCACTGACCTTGGTGTCTGCAGAGCTGTCACTGATTGACTCAGCTTTGGGCAGCAGTGGGCCCATCTTGGAGCCAGCTGGAACTATCTCTGTCCAGTGTAAGGACATTCCTTGGCCTCTTTGCACAGAAACCACCCCTGCAGTCTCCACTGCCCCCCATCAAAATCTTGCCACATAAATCCAACACGTCCTTAAGAAATGTTTTTAAGGATTGAAATATTTGTAGGTTACGATATGTCCAATGACTGAAACAGCAGGTTACAAAGATGTGCAATGTGAACACGTGAATCCTGTGTCAAATACATGGAGTAACAGTAACCGTGAGAACTTGCATAAGGCACAGAGCAGATGTGGGTTTTTTTCTGTAATGAAATACAGTGAGGATAAAGTGGAAAAAAGTCATTGACACTGACATGCCTATGGAGCACAGAGATCCTTGAGCTAATAATCTTCACTGAGCTGAAAAATCCATGTAGGAAGGCGAAGGGCCATGTGGCTACACCAGCTGGTGTCCACAAATGTCTTATCTGCACATACATGTCCCACATCGAAACAACCAAGATTTGCCAGCTCTTCTGGCTTATGCTGGGCCGGTTTGCTGGCAGCATCACAGGAGGTCTAACAGGCTGAGCACATCCAGTAGTGACTGAGAGTTGATGGTGCAGCTGGGCAAGTGTGATATGTTTCATACCCAGCCTTTTGGATGGAAAATCACACTGCTCATAGGAAAACAGAATGATTTCTTTTGGAAAAGACCTTTAATGTCAAGTCCAACTGCAAACCTAACACTTACAAGTTGAGCACTTAAACCTGTCCCAAAGTGCCACATCTACACATCTTTTACGTATCTCCAGGGTTGGTGACTCAACCACATCCCTGGACACCCTGTTTCAATATTAGACAATTCTTTTGGTGTAGAAAATATTCCCTAATATACAATCTAAACCTCCCCTGGTGCAACTTGCGGCAACTTCCTCTCACGCTTACTACTTCTGGTGTTGACTTTTGAAGCTGCAATGTTCTGGACTTACCTGACAGAGTGATTTTTTTAAGTTGCGGTGTCTACTTCCACAAACTGCTGGAATTGTGCAGCGTATCTAGATACATTTTGAAATTAAAATATTTTATTGAATTGCATGAGAAAAAGCCAGCACTGTACCCTTATTAAATTAATTTGATGAATATCAAGTTCATTCAATGTTGTGAACTTCCCATAGCTTCAGTTCTCAGAACGAGTTTTCACATCCAGTAATACACTTGCCTACATTACGTTGCCCATGCTTCTTTGATGAATTTTTTTTTCAGAGGAACAGCATATTCTGGCAGATATGCACATATTCTCTCTACTGTGTTTCTTGTTTGCACCAGGATTTCAGATTTATCTCCACATGCCTCAAACTATCATTTTAATGTGAGCATCTTGGAGCAGCGCTCTGTGACAAGAGGCAAATTTAAAAGCAAATTCTAATATAGTAACTAAATTCTGTAACAGCAAACTCACAAAATCTCCCTACAGAGCTCTGTGTAGAGTATAGCAGAGATTTTATCCTTTTTTTTTTTGTAAGGTCACGTCTGGTGAAAGGCTCCTCATGCCTTTGACTGTACTTCCCACAGCATTAAAAGCAGTGCTACTTCAGCTTTTTCAGTCAGATGCTTTTGGGAGTATATGGAGGTAAAGAGCTAAAAAAAAGATCAACTGCAGCAACATACTAACTTTGTAATGGATATTGGATGTTCACAACGAAGAGGTTAAAAATAGATGAATTAGTCACAGACATCTTTTCATTTCTTCATTATGATTTGGAATATTTTTTTTCTTCCTTTAATAATCAGCTTTGGGGAGGATGAAAGCCTGCTTTAATGCAGCAGATGGGAGAACATCAGGGATGGTTTTAGTATACCTACTGCCTTTGTAAACAATTCTTTGATCTAATTTTAAGTCACATCACATTCACAGAAAGTCCAATCCCAGTGTTTTCTTCTCTTTTCTTTACATTAAATTACACTGTTTACAGATAAATCCATATGATTCACAGGATGTGAATAGATTGACAGAAAAAACCCATATTCTTTGTCTGCTGCCTGCCTATCCTTAAATGTAGCTCAGAAACATGAGTTATAGACTATAAAATAGTTGTAGCTTCTTGCAGAAAAGGAAGATTGTGCTAGTATGAACTCTGGAAAATGCATAACCATGGAAAAGAGAGTGTTTCTATTTCCTCTTGGACATGAGCGACACAATTTAGTTTAACTTAATCTTCAGACACTGGAATAATTCAAAAAAGAAATTAGAACAATATACAGAAGATTTTTTGTTTCATTTACCATTTGAACACTCATTCACCAGTGGTTAGATCACATCTCATTTGATATTACCACCCCTTTGAAGAAAAGGCTGAGGAAGACATGGTGTTCATTGTAGGAAAATTATCAATATTTTCTACTAGTAAAATGATTCAAGACATAAGTTTACTTCCAAGCTCTCCATTGAAAATATGTAAACGTTAGATTTCAATTGTTTAGCCAAAGCACCATTCAGCTTGTAGGTGCATGTCAGTTTTCAATCAAATTTAGGAGAAGACACTCTGCAATGAGTAATCTCCTCTGAAGGGTTTCAATAATCCCCCTCCACCAATAGAAAAATGAATGCTAATAGAGGAAAATGAAAAAACCCTGTTATTAACAACAGAATGCCAACAAGGCTCACCTCCTGCCCCACACGGACACACATACAGGAACAAAGACCCAAAAGTGTCTTGAGAATGAGGCAAATGTTGAAGAGATATGCCTTCCCGATGTGTGGTGTGAGATGACGTTGGCTTTCACGCTGAGGGAAGTGGAGTTTCCGTGAAGGAGTTCCAGCAGGACGAAAAAACTGGTGTCTGGCATTTACCTCCTCTCCACTGCAGCTGAAGAAGCTGGGCTGGGCGTCTTGAGTGCTTTCTCTCCCTGGCTTGGCTCCTCAAGGCTTGTGGCTGGAACGGGGTGACCCTGCTCCTGTCGGTCCTGCTTCTCCAGTCTCAGACCAGCAGCTGTTCAGTTCACTTCAAGGCAGCTCAAAGATTGCTGCTGCAGCTCCTTCAAGCCAGAGAAGGGAAAAGCTTTTTTACCTGGGCCAACAAAACTAAGCTAAACCAAGCAAAGCCAAACTGCACAGAGCCATGGAATGCCTAGGTAGGGAGGCTTCAAAAAATGCCCTCAAAAAGCCCAAAGCTCCCCCTCCCTGGCCCCTCACACACCCAGTCCCGGGCCTTAAAGATACAGCAGCCATTTTTGGGCATGAAGTGGAGGATCATGGAATAGACTGTCATAATAAATCACTCCAAGACACGGTGTCACTTCTGCAGGTGTGAATGTGTTGAGACAGTCAACAGATGAAGCTATTGGAGCAGCAGTTAATATGGAGGGCTACAAAGATGAGGGGACAACACCCCTTCTAAGAACACCTGTGGTGGATTGACCTTGGCTGGATGCCAGGTGCATGCCAAGCCACTGTATTATTGTTATCGCTTCCCTCCACAGCTGGACGGGGGAAGGAAATAAGATGGAAAACACCAAAACAAAACAAGCAAGCAAAAAATCATTATGGGTTGAGATGTAGGCAGTTTACTAAAGCCAGAGCGAAGGTTGTGGACATGAAAGCAAAGGACGAAAAAATCCCCTATAATGAATATTTTATTCTCCACTTCCCATCAACCGGTGATGTCCAGCCACTTCCAGGGAAGCAGGGCTTTGGCACGCACAGCAATTGCTTGAGAAGGCAAACATCATAAATAACAAATGCCTCTCTTCTTCCTCCTTTCTCTTAACTTTTATATCTGAGCAGATGTAATACCGTATGGAATATCCCTTGGTCAGTTTGGGTCAGTTGTCCCAGCCATGTCCCCTCCCAAGATTTTGCCCACCCCCAGCCTGCTGGTGAGAGTGGAATGTTGGAGAGACAGCGCTGAGGCTGTGCCAGCCCTGCTCAGCAGGAGCCAAACACTGGAGTTTTACCAACACCTTTCCAGCTACCAATGCAAAACATGGCACTGTGAGGGCTGCTATGGGGAAAGTGAACTCAGCCAGACCAAATATAGCCCCACACACCCTCAGCTGTGGTGGTGACATAAGACATGATCCCCAGCAGTCAGTGGAGCAACAGTTCCTGAGATGTTCAAGGCCTTGGCCCAGTTGAAGCTTCAGAAGGAAGATGCAGCCCTGCAAGGCCCAAGCTGCAGGAAGCTGTGGAGTCTCACTCTGAGGCTAGGGAAGATTCATTTGCCTCCAGGAGGTCTTCAGCTATTGAGGAGTTGTGCTGCCTAGTGAAGGTGCTCCAGGTGGAGATCAACAGACCGTGTGTCATCAAGGAAGATGAGAAAGAGATCACCCAGTTCTTCTCTGAGACCCTGCTGTTTCAAGAACCCAAACTACCCACTGTTGCAAAAGAGTCTGTGCCTGTCAGGTTGGAAACAAGAAAGTCCTTTGATGGCAAAGACTGAAAGCTGGTGACTTCAGACGTTAGGAGGAAGACTCCTGCTACAGCCTAAAATTTACAGTTACACAGTAGATTGACTGCTCTCTGAGCTGATGAGGAGCAGGGAGTGTTGACCAATGAAGCATTCATGCTAGCTGGCCCTGGGCCGTGCAGCAGAACCAAAAGAAAATGGTGCTTGACAGCAGTGGGAGACTCCCTGGGGAGAATAGCAGAGGTCCCCATCTGCTGACCTTATCTGTCATCTAGAAAAGTTAACTGCTTTCCATATCTCTCTTTCAGACAGATTTTTGGAGGTGATGCCAAGGTTTGTGTGTCACTCAACCTGCTGCCCTTTTGTGCGGGCACTGACAGAACTGTCACGGGAAGCCTGGATATTATGGAGCGTGACTACATGGCTCCAGAGAGGGTAATCAAGGACATTAGGGACCAGGTCACCTTCATCCTTTTAGTTGGGGGAAAGAAACCCTCTCTCTGAGGACTGACGACTGCTTGGAGGAAACCAAGATACCAAGATCTTCACCTGGGAAGGAATAACCCGGTGTCCCAGTATAAGCCAGGGCTGGACCACATGGGAAATAGTTTCTCCAAGACATTCTATGGTTTGGTGACCAACAAGCTGACCACATGATGTCAATGCACCCTCGCAGCAAGGAAGGCCAACGGCATTCTGGGAATACACCAGGAAGAGTGCCAGTAGGTTGAGGGACATGATCCTTCACCTCTACTCAGCGTTGGTGAAACCACATCTGGAACGTTGTGCCCAGTTCTGGGCTCCCTGTTATAAAAAAGATAAAGAGCTACTGGAGCAAGACCAGTAAAAGGCAACAAAGATTATTAAAGAACTGGAACATCTGTCTTATTGGGAGAGGCAGAGAGATCTTGACTGTTAAGCCTGGAGAATAGTAAAGTCAGAGTGATTTTAACAATGTATGCAAACCCCTGATGGAAAAAGAAAACTTTTAAAAAAAGAAGAGATGGAATCTTCTCACTGGTTCTCAAGAAAAGGATATGAGACAATGGACACAACTTAAATATGGGAAATTTCATCTAAACACAAGAAAAAATATTTTCTGTGAAACAATGGTTAAAATGATAAATTTGTTAGAGATGAGTGAATAATACAACTTGTGCTGAAATCTGATTCTAGTATAGAAAGGACCTATCAAGAGGCAATTTAATAAAAAAGTCTTACACCAGAAAAATTTCTGCTTTCAACAATTACATTTTGGTTCTTTTCTCTTCCCAGTGAGTCCAATGTAAATCTGAAGGGAGCATACTGAAGATAAAGACATTATTTCGTATTGATACATGCATAAGGGAAAATGTAATGCTGTCAGTACTCAGCATTTGACTCTGACTTCCTTACTTGGTTGCAGAGTGAAGAGTGTGGATCTGAAGGGTCTCTGCCCCTGGGTTGCCTGGCTCTGCTAAGCAGAACTTTTTTCCTTTCATCCTTTCACACTATAACTCTTTGTGAAAAGAATGAGTTGAGAATGTCAGGGGTGCAAACGGCAACTCAGAAAGAAGTGTAAATATTGATCTGATCCTTGGCATATGAATGTGGCTCAGAGACGCAGAATTTCTTTTTATGCTTTCTCGCACAGTTCTCATTCACACTGGCCAGATCTGCAAGCAATCCACTGGGATTGCTTGTATTGTATAATGGCTACAGGATATAGCCTGTCATATCTCATGAAATGTCCTTCAAATTTTGATTATTAGGGCTTTATACAGTTCATTAAAGTTTTTGAAATACTTGTCAGTACTGCTAGATGGGATCAAGAGTGACACTTGCGACCTAGTCAACCCTGGCTGATTTTAATAACCCTAAATAAAAAAGAAGTATCGTATGTTTTTCCCACCTATGCATATCAGACTCCAGCAGCATTCATGGTCAGGTGTAAAAGACAATGGTGTATAATAACAGGAAAATAACAGATGTTGAGTCATTGACTCATCGTTCTGTCACCATATGTGTCCCTCATAGAAGACAAAATTTTTTGGCTCAACTTCTCATTGTCCTACCCCCATATCCCTAGATCAGCTGCAGTGTTTGTTTCCTGGGAGATTGTTCCACTGGACGTTTACATACATTTACATTCACATTCTATGATGAACTATATGGTAACAGTGGAGAAAATTTATTCCATCAGTGTTCAAAAAATAGAGTTCTACTGGTAAAAGCTATAGGATCTGTGATTGTTGCAGACAGGCTGACTGTTAATGTAGTCCTTTTGGTTCCTTGAGGGTCCCAAAAGTCCAACACCAACTGCATCCAACCATAAAGAAAATAATCATTTGATTTGCTCACACATGTATGTGAAATCAGCTGTTGTTTTCATTGAAGATTTATTTAGACTGTCAACCAAACAAAATGAAGTTCTAAGACTGGGAGAAGGGCAAGTCAGAGAACAAAAAAATGATAATTTAGGAAAAAACTGAATATGAATAAAAAAGATTAAAAATGAAAAATTAGAGCCACTGACAAATATTATGATGATAGTAAGCACAACAGAGAGAAGCGAACATCCATTTATCGGTCATGATTGGAAATACTATCAAAACCTGGAAGTTCTAGAACAGTGTTAGAGTATTCCCTTGAAGATGTCCCTCAGCAAAGCAGAGATGCCTTAGGGACTCCTTCCCGTTGAGGATGTCAATGAAATATCTGATAATATATTCCCTATTGTTCATCCCATTCCCGCTGTATTACAAACACATAGATATGGAAAGGTACACACACATAGGTATCTATGTACTTTTACAGATATTTACACACACACACACACACACACACACACATACACACACACACACACACACTCTAGCAACAACTGTCAAAAAAGCAAACAAGAATTTATTACCTAATTTTAATGACAAGTAGATGCCTAACTTCCTTAAGTTCCTTTGGATAAAATCTCATATAGCATTATCATGTTGGCAAAGTATAAAATAATTGTGATGTCTCTCGGCATAAAAGGGTTTTGATTGTTTTATATCTTTTTTTCATAGAAAACATGTAAATTATTTAAGCAATAAAAAGAGGTTTTGGCAATTCACGGTTCCACTTAATTCACGTAGTTTTTTATAAGAAATGTGTCAAATTAAATTTTGTTTCTAAAGTCAGCAGTCTGTACATTTCCCCTCATATTCTCTTATATCATTACTTTAAATGAAAGCTCATCTGTTACTTCTGAAAGATAAAACACAATGCATGCAACACAATTGAAAATATCGGGTTGGAAGTTATTGTTACATTGATGGGAGATGGGAGATGCCACCTGAGATGGGGATATGCTTTTTACTGTTTATGATCACCTACTATGTGGGAACAGCTTTTGGAAGATAGTGTTTCTAACTCGTCATAACTTTTGAGCAGATTCACAGGACAGCATGTCCCAGGGGCTGGGGGATAGATTTAATAATGAATCTCACAAACATTTAGGCAAATATTCTTTCTGAACTGGGTTGTCTGTGTAGTACATTGGTAGAAAATTAATGGAATTTTCTATTTACAAGGTAATGTGCTCTTCCGTCACCGCTCAGCATCTGCTGCTTTAAGGATCCTTGAAGACATGATGTGAAGGCTGCATCAGGTGAAAGGACATTTTCTGAATGTGGCAAAGACTGTTTTTGTCAGACTGCATTGTGGACTGCTGCCTCACAGAGTAGGCAGTTATAAATGGCAGCAGTAAATGCATGGAGTAAAATGCATCACATGAATAAGTATTTAGCACTTCTTAGAAGTATGATCAGTTTGCTGCTACTGAAGAAACCAAACAAGTTTTTGACACATCATTTCTTGAGAAAGAAGAACCTTGTTTTATAATGACACTGTAATATAAATACATTCTGGAATATCTTTTAATTTTTACTTTTTTTTTAATGAAAGGCTGCAAGTCTGTCACTATTTCCTTTTACACACTGAATATGTAGTGAATATTGACTATGCAATATTGGATGAGATTCCTTACTTTTATATGCATATGTTTAAAGTTTAAATATCTGAAGTGTGATGGAAAGATCCCTCTGTTATCAAATGAGAAGTTATGGATATGCTTATCAAAGATCCATTTAACTGGAATCCTTGCCCTCTTTCACAAGAGTTGAACCATGCTCTAAAGGGGATTCCTATGCATTAACTTAAGACCAGGATAGGATGAAAAGTTCTGATTTTCAGACATCTACAATAAAGGCAGGCAAATCCCACACATTATTTCCAAAACTGGGTGATTTAAAAGACCAATTCTTATCAGTATTGTGTGTGATTCAGCAAGCCAATTTATTATGGAATTCTGAAACTTCCAGACAAATAAAAAACCTTATGTGTAAGAAGATTTAAAAAGTTTTGTTTTGTTTGCTTTGGTTTTTTTTAGGTTTTGGGGGCTTTGTTTAATGTTTATGTACCAAAGAAATTAATGTTGAAGGATTGGACAGAGGTTGTAAATGGATACAAGATCTTGCTTAAATTTTTTGTCTTCAAATATAAATCCAGAATTTTAACCGAAAAAAAACCCCAGCAATTTTCAAAATGCATAAGAGGTAAAGATATTTTTATCAAATACATTAAGAGACTTTGTAATTCCTTACTGCAAAACATGAGGTGATCAGAAACACGGAATACTAATAGTTACCCCTTTTACTCAGCTAAATGGGATCAGGCAGGCATTTTTGATTAATAGATTTTAACTGAGAAAGATTGATATATTTTCCCCAATCCATCCAAGATAAATAATCGAAATACGGGGGTCCTCCCGGGCTACAGGCTCTACTAACATCAGTATTGTTTCAAAAGAAGGTGTTTTGTAAATTTAAATTTACAGGCTATTTGGTCAAGATTCAAGTAAGTGAGATTCCTACATCTGTTTTTGCAGCTCTGAATACAGACATATTTGTGCATACAGATCTTAGACACTTCATAGTCTATCATTCTTCATAGACAGGCATTACTTTGCATAGTAGGAACTGATATTTTTTCACTGTAAGTTGTTTTTTGCAGGAGGAAATTATTTAAAAGAAAAGAGGGATTTTAGGGCTCTTCAGACAGAAGGCCATTTCTTTATTTTGTCCATATGTGAACCTTTTTCTCCTCTTTGCTTCTTCTTTTTGTTTTGGTTGGTTTGTTTATGTGTTTGGGTTTTTTTTTGTGTTTCACCTCTTGTTCAGTGTCAGAAAAAGGAGCTGGACAATTCAGCAAAACACAACGTTGTTGAAACTTACAGGGCAAGAAGAAGTGGAAACACTGATGAGGATGTTTGGGCAGCACCTTTGAAACGGTTAGTTACAAAACCTGAATATAAATCACTCTGAGAAACCGGAAATGATTTCTATTCAAAGCAAGAATTTTTGTTATCTAATTGCTAGCTCCATAATTGCCAAGGTTACAAAACAACATTCTTAAGTTAAAAAATATTTCCTTTACTGTATAAGGTGTTTCATTTCTGATCTTTGTGGAATTACACATTATATCCATATTTAGTTACGATTTTGCTTACGGACCTTAAAGCCTCACAACGTTGTCTCTATTTTGCAAGCAATGTCTTTAAGTGGGTTGTGTTAATAGTGTCTTGAAGGCTGATGAGCAGATGTGTCTCACATTGCAGCCAGTGAAGAGAATTTTGCATTCTTACCCAATAGTGTTTGGTTCATATTAAAGTGAAATTACTGAAAGTCCTATTTCCAACAGGTGCATATTTCCTGTGCAGGGGGCCCCAGAGCTGGATGCAGTGCTCCAGGTGGGGTCCCATGAGAACAGAGTAGGTGGGCACAACCGCGTCCCATAACCTGCTGGCCTCTCTTTGGATGCAGACCAGGGTGAAATTTGTTTTCTATGCTGCAAGTGCATATTGCTGGCTCATGTCCAGTTTTTCATCCACCAAAACCTCCAAGTCCTTCTCATCAGGGCTGTCTCAATTTGTTTATTTGCTGTATTGATAATGGGGCTGCCCTGGCCCAGGTGCTGCACCTTGCACTTGGCCGTGTTGAACCTCATGTATTTCTCACGAGCCCCATTCTTCAGGTTTTTCCAGGTTCCTCTGGATGGCATTTTGTCCTTCAGGTGTGTCAACTGCACTACTCAGCTTGATGTTGTCTGAAAATTTGCTGAGGGTGCCCTGCTGTCTGTCAGAGCAATGAATGTAATAAACAGAACAGGTCCCAGTACTGACCCTCTGACACCACTCATCACTGATTTCCATCCAGACATTGACCATTACCCTCTGCATGTGGCCATCCATCCAACTTCTTATCCACCTAACAGTCCACCCATCAAACTCATCTCTCCCCAATTTGAGAGTAGGATGTTGTGGGGGACCATGTCAAAGGCTTTACAGAAGTCCAGTTAAATGACATCTGTAGCCCTTCCTTTGTCCACTGATGCAGTCACCCCATCACAGAAGGCCACTGAGTTGGTCAGGCAGGACTTGTCCTAGGTGAATCCATGCTGGCTGTCCTGAATCATAGTAAAGCTTCTAGAAGGCTTTCATGAGGGTTCCATGATCATACCAGGCACAGAGGTGAGGTTGACAGGTCAATAGTTCTCAGCTGGCCTAAGTGTAGGGAAAAAGAAATTTGGATCCCATCTATGCGTTTCTAGCTTTCCTTCCTTTCAATGTAGCCCCTGTAAAACCTGGTTTTCAGGTGCTTTTTCTGTGTTTAGTAGATTTGTCAATTAATTCAACAGTAAATGCTTCTTTATTTGTGTTTATTATCTTTTTACTTTGTAGTGCACAGCCTGATTAACTTAATTTGTAGTAATATATTGTCCTTTTCTTCACTTAAAAAGCTACACTACAGACTGAATGTAATGATTTCACTTGACTGTAATGCTTGAACTACTTTATACCCCTGTGCTTAATACAGCTCTTGACTTGTATGATTCCTTTCAGAATTTTGTGGCAGCTTGACTTTGAATGTGGCTGAGAAGTCAGATTTATTTTCATTGCAACAATCTGCCACAGCATTGTGTGTATGTTTTTCTTTTGCCAAGGGCTTTCATGTTTCTCCCCACCCCCCCTTAAAGGAATGGCTTTGAAAACAACTGGCAGTTTGCAGTCCTGCTATTCAGTGTTTCAGTTCTGGATTTTTAAGCTGGTTATATATCAGCATATTCTCTTTTATGCTTAGAGCTACTGCCTGGTTCTAAACATAAGCTGTAGGAGTCAGTAAGCTCTATTTTCAGGAGATAAAAATTAAAAACAGAGGAGAAACAGAAAGAATGATGTGTAAATTTCCAGTTTCTTCTGTCACTTTTACTATTACTTTCACATTACTGAACCAAACTAGGTCTCTTTTTTGAAGACAGTGATCTTTAAGATTTAAAAAAATCCACACAAACCCTGAAAGAATTTATTTCTTTTTGTTTCTGAAAGATTATTATAGGGAAATTGGCCTGTTAATGGAAAATCATAGAAGCAGTAGCATGTAACCATTATCTTTTGCAATGATTTTGAATATGCTGGTTTCTTGTACATGATTTTTCTTAAGCAGCTAGGAGATAAGATAGACACCTTCATTCATCACTGTGCAAGCATGTGATAGCAGTTAGGGGGATGAAAGCATTCCTTATTCTGTTCTATCACACTGTCAGCTCTGGGGATGATCCTTTTTTTTTTTCTCTTTTACTTAAAGCAAAAAACAGTAAAATTTCATTCCTAGCTGGTTTTACACTGAATCTCTGTGAAAGTCAATATTTCTATATAGTTAAATATGCATATAATTTTCAAGTCAACACTTTTAATATGGGCCATTTAAATATTAACAGCTAAGCATATCTGAGAATAGCATGGGAATATTTCTGTGACTGAGTCTAGTTTTGTGTGCTGTAAATTCTTCCTGCCTCTCTTTTAGCAGCAGCATGGTGAGCCTCTAAAAGCAAAGGTGTTAATTGGGGCTGTTGCTCAAGGAAGACCTCAGCCCTTGGAAAGGTCTTTTTTGTATAGTCATATGAATGGTATTGTTGAACTAATAGGGAAACAGAAAATTCAGATATGTAATTCATTAGTTTCACTTCTAACATGGCTAGTTTTTATGTCTAATCCTTTCTATCAACTAAATTCTAGAGATAAACATATGAGTAGGAGCGTGACCCTAATTTTCAGTCTCTTTCATTTGCTTTGTGAAGGCATGTGTGTGTGGGTGAAACCAGATGATGACGACAGCTGTGAAATATTATCAGTCATCTGATCCTTTGAGTGTACTGTCAGGAAAAGAAGAAAAAATAAATATTCTCAAGTTTCAAGGGACATGGAGTACAGTTTGATGTGAGCCTTACCACTGAAACTGTAGACGACTGGATATAAAATATTCTTACTGAATGCAGTAATGAAAATCCTTATCAACCCAATTCAGAGGATTAAAGATTAATCATCTCACATTAGAATAAGAGTAGCTTTAATTTCCCTCTCACTTTACTCTTGATTTTTCAAAATGTCTTATGCAAACAAAACCAAATAATATAGGTAATCTGGACTATAATTCCTGTTTCTTCCATCTATCAAAAAAGTTAACAGAAAATTAAAAATAAATAAAAATCCAAACAGTAAAATATTCAGTCAGTCAATCAAAACCTAGTGAAATAACAATGAAGGTTGGGTGGGGTTTGTTTTTGTTTTTGTTTTTGTTTTTGTTTTTTTAGAAAAACATTAAAAACATGTTGGAAATTTATATTTTTCTTTGAATATGCCTTTTGAAGAAAAATAAATTCATTAAATTTGGATATGTTATTCAAAAGCAAAATATGGGCAGAAGAGTAAAATTAATTTTTTCATTACTATAAAGTATTGATTTCCTTATGATTAAATTATAGACAGTAATAGCTTGGTTCTACTTCTAGTTATTTCAACAACTTGCTTCAAATGCTGGATTTGAAGCTTATTCTCACTTGCCTTTTTCAGAAGAGCTCTCAGTTAAAAAAGTTATGAATAGTTTGCTTCAAGGATCTTTGGCTCCACCTTGTGTCCGTTGTGTTTTCCTAAAGAAGCTGGTATGTCATGTCAAAATGTGAAAGACAAATATGGAAGAAGTTTTCTGCTTAAACTTAGAGGGAAACTTTACCACTGGCATCTGTGGTGTTGGATTTAACCTCACTGTCCACTACAGACTGATGAAATACAGAAAGTAGTGTATTTTCCATTTTTAATAATTACAATATTTAAAAGATAATAACATTTCAAGCTGAGAGATACATAAACCATTCAGAAATGTTTTCTATGTATACCAGTAAAGATATTATTTACTGGAATAAATATTCAATTGATGTAAATGAATTGTTGAACTTAAGTGGAGTTTGACCAGGGAGGTAGGAAAAGTATCAAATGTCAATGTGCTCTGCCCATTTAGGGTTGTGCCTAAACTTTGAAAGAACTTAATTTTACAAATCACCCTTTCAAATTCAGCTAGGCTGAAAACATTTTTATGAAAACCTTTATCTGCTTTTTATATTCTACTGTACAGAGATTCTTTCTCATATGAAGGAGAAGAGTCTGGCCTAACCTTAGGCAAATATTTTTCAGATAAGTCACACATAGATTTTCAGTTCATGTGTCCTGACTTTTTATGTCTTTCTCCTCCTCTTTAAAATTATGCTGACAGTTATGTGCTGGACAATAACTGCTAGAACAGCAAGTGATATGTAACGAAAGGGAATATTTTATAGAGTTATCTTTCTAAAATCAGTCAGCGTTTCCCTCTTCTCTTTTAGGTACTGGCACTGGGAATCAGTTGGGAGTGAGGGGGGCTTACCCTGTTAGAAGTGAATGTTACACTTCGCTGTTTCATTTATGTGCTTTGTCTTGTAATGCACATCAGGTCAACCAGACTTCTCCAATTAGAGATCCCAGATATGAGTTTGGGCTTTTGGAAACTTCCCTCTTGAACTTTTCAGAGACCTCACTATATGAAATGGGTGTCCCAAAGCAGCCAGCAGCGACCTCAGGAAACAGGAGTATCTCAGTTCTTCTAACTTACCCAGTGTATTATAAGTGTAATAGATTACACAGAACCAACATATAGGAAAAGAACATTTTTGTTCACACCCTAGGAAGAAATTGAATGCGTTCGCAATAAACAAAGTCGTCTCTGTGTTTCTTCAGCTTTCTCTGTTAACTTAATTCCTTGCTGTATTTGCTCAGCTATTTCCATTTACTCAACTTTTGTTCTTCTATTAGTTCTAAGATATTTTTAAGTTTGGGTTGGTGTTTTGATGGGTTTTTTTTTGTGGTGGTGTTTTTGGTTGGTTGGTTGGTTCTAGGTTTTTTTGTCCTCTTTGTCTTCTGTGGGAAATTTTTCTTGGGTGAGAGATGCGACTGAGAATTTATATTAGTCTTTCTTCTTAAAAAATTGAGACATCAGATTTCATTCCATGATTTGTATAAACATTCACCGGTTTTTTCTTGCTGTTTTGTTTATTTGGTTTGGAATTGTAATGCATGGTTACTGGTCTATGTCACTAAAGAGAAGAATTTGCCCATCTGAATTTTTATCCACCAAACTATGCCATAATTTTTAATGCAAAGATATTTTTTTACCCCCTTATTAAGGGGGTAAAATATGGAAAATAATTGCATAGAGTTCTGCATGACCATTACAAAATTAAGCTCAACCACAAAATAAAAATAAGTGAGCATTCTGTAGGGCAAGAAAGGAAAGGAAAAAACCCTTGTACTCATTTCATTAAATTGGCCTCCAAATTGCACATTTTTCTTTCCTCAGACCTCTTCCTCCCTTGTCCCCGAGATCGTAACAACTATTGTCTTCTCTGAAGCAAGGGAAAATGAAGGACTCAGAAAACTGCTCTGCAATCCAGAACACGGGACCTCATTACTGACATTGCTGCTCTCTTTGGCTTCTGTTAAAGAGCTGTCGTTTCCTGATATACAAGCCACAGTTTGAATGCTGATCAACATGGTAGCTAGAAACAGATGTCTACAAGAATAAGTCAGGCTGGTATACAGTTTTTCAGTAACCTTCAGGGGCTCAAATGTTCAACATTGCTGGTTTAAGGCCAATGGAATCTGGCCTAACTGTTCTTTTTCTTTTCTAGCCACACAGCTTCTTTTCTAGCCTGCAGAACTTCATAAAAATAGTCAAAATTGCTCTCAGTCATAAGAAAGAAAGTTACAATATAGCTGATAAGGCATTTTGAGCTTGATTTTAAGAGCTGATTACTACAAGGTACCTTAGCAAAGAGACTTCGCTAGTAAAAGTGCCACTATTTTTCATGGGCATACTGATAACACCAAGATTCTTCATTTCCTGCCTAGAAAACAGACACATACACCACACTCAGTGCAGCCACTCCTGGGTCCGTCATTCAAATCAGCAAGAAGTCAGGTGAAGTCAGAACTAGATAAAGGAATGACCAAAGCAAACCCCATAAAAAAGGAAGGTCTGCATTATCAAGGAGGAAAGCGGTAATCAGTCTGGCAGCAAGTCTGAACAGCCTCGATAAGGTAACATCAGATACATTACCTGTGTAATACATTGATAAATTACTGAAGAAGAAAACACCTGTTACTCACCTTAGTGGTTTCTATTTTGAGTGTGTGCTTCTGAAACCAGAATAACTAACCAGAAGCTTTGCATCTAGTTGTTCCATATATATTCTGTCTTCCGTTTTGTAGTTGCAAAAGCATATAGAAAATATCCATAGAGCTCATTGTTGCTACTTTGCACAGGAGTATCACCCACTCCGAAAATCTAAGGATACTTGTTTTACTACCTGTAATGAAAACTCCAGTCGCATAGGCACAGATTTAGTTATGTAGTGGCAGACCCAAAGGGCACCAAGTGTCAAGATAAATGGCGATTCAATTTTTTTTGGTGTGTGTTGAAGAAAACCATCTTGACTGTTTAATTGCACAGCTATGCTTTGAATACTAGTTCTCTTACATGTCTTACTACTACAGAATGATGGAATCACAGAATATGCTATATTGGAATGGACCCACAAGGATCATCTAATCCAACTCTTGGCCCTGCACAGGATCATCCACAGGAGTCACCCCATCTGTCCGAGAGTGTTGTCAAAATGCTTCTTGAACTCTTTCAGGCTGGTTCTGTGACCACTTCCCTGGGGAGCTTGTTCCAGTGCTCAGCCACCCTCTGGATGAAGAACCAAAACCTTTTCCTAATATCCAACCTAAACCTCCCCTGGCAAAACTTCAGGCCACTCCCTCGGGTTCTATCATGGGTTACCACAGAGTAGAGATCAGTGTCTGCCCCTCCTCTTTCCCTCACAAGGAAGTTGCAACTGGAATGAGGTCTCCCCTCAGTCTCCTCCAGGCTGAATAGACCAAATGACATCAGATGCTCCTCATATGGCTTCCCATCAAAGCCCTTCACCATCTTTGTTACCCTCCTTTGGGCACTCTCTAATAGTTTCATGTTTTTCTTATGTTGTGGTACCCAAAACTGCCCCCAGCACTCGAGGTGAGGCCGTCCCAGAGCAGAGCAGAGCAGGACAATCCTCCCCCTTGCCCGTCTGGCAGTGCTGTGCCTGATACCCCCCAGGACAGGGTTGGCCCTCCTGGGTGCCAGGGCACTGCTGACTCATGTTCAACTTGCCATCGACCAGGACCCTCAGGTCCCTTTCCATGGTGTTGCTTTCCAGCATCTCATTCCCCAGTCTATCCATACATCCAGGTGCAGAATCCAGCACTTCCCCTTGTTGAACTTTACATCCTAGGCTCTTGCCCAGCCCTCTAATTTGTTGAGGTCATTCTGCAGGGCCTCTCTGCCTTCAAGGGAGTCAACAGCTCCTACCAGTTTCGCATCATCTGGAAACTTGCTTAGTATCCCTTCCAAGACATTTACGGAGATATTGAATGTCAAAAATAAGAGACAGCTCTTATTTTTAAGCAAAAGTTAAGTATTTCTTAATTAGGAAATCAATTAAAATTATCTGATAAGAATTTAGTAACAAAAAGAAAGGAAAATCTAGGATGCGGGTAAAAAGGAGGAATGACGAGAATAAAAGAAGAAAAACAAAACCGGGAACGCAGGGATTGAAGACTCTTTTAGCTGAAATCGGCTTAGGGTCCACAAGGCAGGACACCTGCGCTGCTGGGATGACTTTAGCTAATCCAAAGTCAAGTAATTAAAAGCGTCTCCAATGGAGATAGAGGCCGGCACCAGCAGCAAGTTTTACCAATGCTAGTCCAGGGGCAGAAAGCAGCTTTCTCCGGTGTGCAGCATCTTTTATACAGTCCAGTCTCCGTCCGTTACGGCCCACAGGTCCGCCCCCATGGCTCCAGCTGATTGGTGATCCTTCGTGATGAGATAATCCCAGTCCGCCAATGATCTGCTGTTGTCTAGGGGCTGATGTCAGGTGGCTCGAGTGGTGGGAAGGATCCTAATTGATATGCATGGTTTTCATGGTTGCAAGTTGCAGGAGCAACGGACAGTTGCCAAAAATAGCCGAGTGTCAGCTAATATTCAGCCTTTGCTGGCAGAGCTCCCTCTCCAACAGACAACTAAAATCATAAAACATTCAACAAATAGTCCCATAAAACATTCAACAAACATCATATAACAACAAGATATCACCTAATAACATAATAGATATTTGGTAAAAATGTCAAAACAGGGGAACAACCATGTTAAATAGGGGAACAACAAGGGAACTTTCTGGAACATTCAAGAAGGGTGGTTTCAACTTGGAGCAAAATGGTTTTAACTGGGGGACACATAAAAATCCTTAATTAGATAATTTTAACCTTTAATTACCTGAACATGGTAACAATTAATGATTAATGAACTTGACTAAACCACCCAATATGCAAGGAAAAACTTAGTTTATGCATGACATTGAAGAGCACATGGAGCCCTTTGGAAACTCATCAGTGACAGGACACCAGTCTAATGTCACCCCATTCACTATAACCCCTTGTGCCCAACCAGTGAGCCAGTTGCTCACCCACCACATGACGTGTTTATCCAGCTAATGCTGGACATTTTGTCCAGAATGATCCTGTGAAAGACGGTATTGAAAGCTATGCTGAAATTCAAAAAGATTGCATCAAGTGGCTTCTCTTCATCAGCTAGAAAGATCACCTTGTCATGAAAGGAAATCAGGTTTGACAAGCAGGATTTTCCTCTCATGAAGCTGTGCTGGCTGTGACCAAAGACTGAGTTGTCTTTCACGTACTTTTCAATACCTCCTGGAATAATCTTTCCATAGCTTTGCCAGGCACTGAAGTGAGAAAAACAGGCCTGTGATTTCTGGGACCTTCTTCTTGCTCTTCTTGAAAATTGAGACAATGTTCACCATCTTCCAAGTATTCATGGTCCAGAAAAGGCTACTTTTATTTTAGTTGTCTTCTCCTTTTTTTTTTCCAAACATATTCCAATGCCAGGTAAGGTTCTGAGAAAACTGAAAAGTATGTAGATTCCAAAGTAAATTTTACCCTGAAGTATGAATAGTCCCATCCAAATCAATTCACAAATTCACACATACGAAATTTTTTTATTCAGTCAGGGACTAAAACGTATATATTTCTCTTTCTCGTGGGTATAATATGACATTTATAGCTACATTTTCCAAACTTACTCAGGTGTACAAATCTGAGCCTTTACACTCTCAAATAATTGATTTCTCACACTCTTTATGGCTATACGTACATATTTGCTCATAAATCTTCCTAATATAAAGTAGTTCTGTAATGGCAATATTTAAACTGTAGCTCTTATAACACTATGTGTTAGTCTGTTAATTAAAAAATAGGTTCAAAAAAGAAGAATTAATACACATAGACTGATTCTGCAGGGCTTTCCAAACAGGAAAAGTTTTTTATGTATTTATTACTTGGAAAAATTAAATTAATATCTATATAGTCCTCATTTGAACTGAAGAGCTTTCTATGTATTCATTACATTCGCAGATTAGTCAAGTAGGTTGTCACAACAGCAGCTGGCTTTAAAAACTGAGAGCAATAGAAAGCAAGGGACCCTAAAAGGGGAAAAAATAAAAAAGAGTCGTTTCTCTAATAGTAACTTCATTTCTGTAACGGCTTCAGGACATCTTAACAAGAAAAAAACAAGAAAAAAAAATAACTTTCAACTTGGAAAATTGACTTTAGAGAAAAATATTTATACTGAGTGACATATGAAGCAAGTCAATTCAGGCTTGAAGTCCATCTAAGTTAGGTTGTTTTCTATATTCAAAGACAACACTTTGAATACTCAGTTTAATTCACTGAAACAGTTTTATTGTGAATGAAGGCTACTCAGGAAAGCAAATTGCTGTCGATTATACTCAGTTGAGGATCAAGCTGAGTCATGATCAAAGAGTGTCAATTACCCTACATATATTTTCCTGGTAAAATTCAAGAAAATCATTAAGTCTTACTTCTATGTCTTTTTTAATAAGCTATCGCAAAATTGTCAATTAATTAACAATGCCAATTCATATTCTTCTAGTGGGAAATGAGAGCAGAGTTCAAGGAAGTGATTTATAAGTGTATGAATATTATAATTGCAAATATCTTATTTGAGATGGTCACTAGTGATCATTTTTTGAGATCCTATTGAAATGGTTATCTATGGCTGTCACAGTTCCCCGAGTCTCCCAAGGGTTTGAAGCAGAATATTTCCTACCTTTTTTGTGATGTTCTGAAGGACATTGACAACTTCTATTCTCTAAAGCTAAGTCCTGCTAAGTACACAGACACACAAAAGAATCTAGAGCACTGTAACTATAAATAATGCTGATTTTCTCTGTGAAACACCCAAAATATAAGCTTTTAAAGTAAATCTCCCTTTTGCCCACCGTGTTGTCCTCTCCTCTTAAATACTTCTTTCCAGCCCAGGTACTTTCAGAGGTTTTTGTAGTTGAAACAACTTAAATGCAGACATCTAATGTTTGGTTTCTAGTCCCGCAAGCAGGTCTCTGTCTTCTTAAGCACTTCCAAATTGTTGAACTGTAAAGTTCTCATCGGCTCCTATGTTCAGGTATATCCCCCAACAACATCCTAGCACTGAGAAGACTGCGATGCACACCAAACTGGTTTACATGGTAGGGTCTTCAGGAAAAAAGCCAGTCCTAAGCAGCAAAATGGTGTCATGACATGGTACAGACGTGTCCCCCTTCAGCAGAAGTCTCCTAGAGTACAGCAGTGTTTGAAATTTCTCTATTTTGTTGCTTGTCCTGCCTGTTCCAATCTGTACATCAAAAATGTTTTAAAGGGGAAAATATTTCAAAGATCAAAATATTTCAAGGTTCTTCCCCAAAAGGCTCTTAAAAGACTTTTAAAACCACCAATGAGTAATGGGACACAGGGAAAGGTCATCAAATTAAGGGAAAAATAAGGGGGAGGAATAAATTCTCATTTTTCACCAGGCAGGGAGATCACAGCAACAGAGGACTTTGGCCAGGAGTTTTGTTGGGGCCTGTCCTCTAAGCTGTTTGTTGGTGATATTGTAAGGGGACAGCAATACAAAAAAGTCTCTTCACTAGTAACTTATTCAAGAAAATAAAGGCAGGAGCAAGAGCTGCAAAGGGATCTTCCTACATTCATCAAGAAAATGGCATATTAAGCTCAGTTTAGATAAAAGTAATGATGCACACTTGAAAACGAACAGTCAAAAATGTACACATATAATGACTTATTCTGAGCTAACTATAAGAACACAGGAATGAGATTTTTGGGGAAAAATGCAGAAAAGTGTATGCTACCTTCTGTTAAACAAGGAATTTGTGTTAAAACAGCCAACATTCCCTATTAAAAAAAAAATAAAGTGTTTAAGTTTCTGAGGAAGATGTTTTTTGTTAAGTGGTTCTGCAGAGGCACAGCTCTGATTGTAATTATGCCTCATCTCTGACACTATTTTGAGTGAATAGTTGGCTCCAGAAGGTTAATATCATGCAGGTTACTTGCCAGTCAATGGCAAGGAAAGCTTAGCCATCTTTTGTTCAAGCTCATTTAACTTTTTGGAGCCTAAGATTTCCCTCAGAAATCTGCAAAATAAGCAATGGCAGCCAATTATTCAAGTTAAGTGGGCAGTAAGAATGCACCACTTATTTTTTAGCCTTCATTAAGTCTGGGCTCACTGTCTCTCAGAGGTTGTACAAAGGGTGTTCCCTAGCAAAGGATAGCAAGCAAGGAGGGGAAGGTAAAGACAGACCCAGTCATCCTATGGCCAGCTTGGAAACAGACTCTCTTCATATATGGGAAGATTTTGATAATTACAAGGGATATTTGGGTAACTGATTACTGCTGACTTACATTCAGAAAGGGGTGGCCTAATTTCAGAGGATGAACATAATATCACTGTCAAGACCTCTGACTTTACCCTATATGAATATATTGCTTTATTGCAAGTGACTGGTGAAATTAGAACAAAAAAGGAGGGCATTAAACCTGTTGATGTGATTTTGTAAATTATTTTTATTTTTTAAAAATTATTTTTATTTCTGTAATGAAAATAATTTTGGCTGAAAAGTGTAACCAAATTTTATCAACACAAGATTTCACCTTTTGAAATATTGCTTTGAGAAGCACAGCCGTGCACAGAACTTTTAACAAAACTAATAGAAACTGGTTGCACTTGTCTTTCAAAATTATTTAAGTACTTTAAAGGCTCATAAATCCTACAAAAAAAGCACAGATTGTGTGCTTTTACAAGGAATGAAAAAAGAAGCACAGTACTCTAATCAAATAGGTATAATTAATGTTTTGTGTGCAAACACACTTCAGTATATTAAATTTTTTTGACTGGTTGTCAAATGTTTTGACTGGATTCAAATTTCTCCTATGGTAGTTATGCCTTTGCTTGATTTGATATATTGATAAAGAGATTTCAGAGATGACTCTGCTCTGAGATCCCCATAAGTAGGACTGGTACCTGGGACTTCTGGGGATTTATATGATCACAAAACTGGAGTCAAATCTAGAAAATGATGCCAAAGAAACAAAAATCTGTTTACATTGTCTTGCTGTTTGGCTGACAGCAAAATGTTCATCTGTTTTGCCTCTTATTCCATAATCAATCAAATAATTTTTTTTTTGCAATCAAATTAATTTCTGAGGATAGTCACAATGGTCACTGGATAATAAGGGATGCCAAATGCTTGAATGTTTGTCGTGTGCCTGTAAAAGTTAATGTTCTTCCACCTGTTAATAACAGGAAAAATATATTATGGAGAGTAATGTAACTAAAAAGCAAAACAGATGGTATCTGCAGTGAGAAAATTATCCATAGCTGTTGAATCCTAGAGCATAGATTAACACTTGTCCATACAGAGGACACTATTCCAGCAAACTTGGATGTGTAAAATGAAATACTGCACATGTTGACTCAGCTGCTCAGCCAGAAGCAGAGGCAAAAGCTTTCTAATGAAACCAGGTCCTGGTTTAAAAAATGCTTGCAAGAATAATTTCTGAGCACTTCAGGCAAGAATATGAATTTGTGACATTGCTTTGCAGATCTCTGGCCACTCAGTTCTGTGATGTCTTTGCTCTTCTGCAGCTACAGGATATTTTTATGTTGTTGCACTGTCTTTCCTGTCTGCGGAGGTTGGTGACTGTTGTGGTCCCTCTGTGAGAGTGGAGGTTTGGTACATTCTGGTTGTCTTTAGGACAAAATCTGCCACTGGAGGCTGGAAGATACAGAATTTAGTTTATGTATTTGCAGTACAGTCTGGGTACTCTGCAGTATATTTTTCCTTACAAAGATGACGACTCACATTTCTGTGTAGTTCTGAGCTCTGGGTGAGGCGGGTTGCAGAGTCTGACCCTGTCCTTGCTGCTACTGAAGACACTCAAAAAGAGAAGCTGATGTAGTGCAATGTAGGGTAGTCAGCAGTGTGATAAAGCTAGAAAAGAGATATCATGCAGCATGAGTGAAGAAATAGTGTAGACAAAAACACATGAATGACTTTTCTTTTGAAATAGCACAAAACCACGGCCCGAAGCCCAGCTTTCCCTGTCCCCCTACTGCCACTTCTTTTCGCAACAAAGCATAGCTACTGCTGCATCCTCTGCATACAAAATACATTTAGTAATCTGACCCCATTGCTAGAAAATTAAGATTGTAAATTACTAATAAACTTTGCGCTTGGCCTCTTGCAAACTCATTTGATCTCTC
Source organism: Falcunculus frontatus (assembly GCA_013398115.1). Lineage (NCBI taxonomy): Eukaryota > Metazoa > Chordata > Aves > Passeriformes > Falcunculus > Falcunculus frontatus. The sequence goes on along the minus strand of VZRV01023440.1, from coordinate 209,485 downwards.
CTCACACTCAAGGGGAAGCTGTATAGCTGTGGGTAAAACAGAGCTGAGCCTAAGACAGGAATGAGCTTGGAGCACAAACAAAGCATCTGTGGCCAAAATTAACTTGTGTGTGCCTGCCAAGGAAATCATGAACAGTATGATACCACAGAAAGGAAGAAACAGCTTGTTTTTGGCATTAGAAAGGCAAAACAAAACAAGATAGTTAACAGAACTATTATAGTTTCCTAGGACGTGATGTTTTTCATGCCAGTGACTCCTGTATTTCTATTGGAAATAGAGGCTCAGTAACTGATATGTCAGGGTCAGCCATTAACCTGTGCATTCTCTGGTAGCCGTGCTTGACAGTTGTCCACTTACTGTTATCAAAGCCATGCCTTGAGACTATTAAAAATCCTGTTATTGAATCACATGCTTGCAAGGCAATGGGCTTCTCCCTTGTTTCCTTGTGATTAATGAAGATGGTGCTGCTAAGATGAAAGGCACTTCTTTTCTGATATACAGATGTTTTGCGCAATTAGTGTCCTGTCCTGATAGTTCTGGAATGAGCACCATCCAAATCATTCATGTTATGAAGAAACAAGAACTTTATTTTCTCACTTGTCACCATGTGTAATGGTGACAGTCAACTGATACAATTAAAGCTGGATTGTTTTTCATCATGTAAATCCAAGCTAATCCTGTTCCAGAAGCCTGTCTCAAATTAGGAAACAGTGAATCAAAATATGATAATTTCTGCATTGCAGTGATGCCTCTTGGGCTATTTTGTCATTTTATCTGCTTTTGTGATGGACCATATGCCACCAGCTCTCATTCATTTTAATGAGAGAATAATTTCACATGGTCGAGGCTTTATCTCCTTTTATCCACTTTGTGCTTTAGAAGAAGCTTTTCCCCCAACAGGTTTCAGATATATTCTGTGATGACATACAGAATCTGTGCACAAGCACTCTCACTATTCAGTTTGATACTGGGGATTATGTGAAACTAAAAATTTCATTATGAGCCTGATGCTTGATTACTTCCTCAACTTTTTTTTTTTTTTTTCCCCCACTTTCAGCTTCAGGTGGAGTTCCAGGAAAGAGACACACATGATTCATAAGGCAGCAAGACTGAACTTTGGCAATCCTCTGTTTGAAAAAAAGCGCTTTGGGCAAAGGATGTCATCAAACCAAGGAAAAGACCCCATCCAGGCAGGTTGTCAGCAAACTACATCAGTGTGGATGTTGGTCATATGCTGAGGCTGATCAGGACTTTTAACTAACAAAGTGATCTACAAACTGAGTAGGAGGAGCACTCTCTTATCCATCATTTTAAAGAGAATGAGTAAGTTCATGTTTTGTGGAAGAAGATAGATGGAGGAAGAGATAGATAAAGGCAGGAAGAGGAAATATTCAAGACTGGAGAGAAGACTAGGGCAAGATATGAGACTGTTGTATTATTGTGGCTGGATGTGTCTATTTCTTGGGCGTACAACAGAATGAATTTCTTTTAAATCCTGAAAGTTGTCATGAAATCTGTATATTGTGTTTTGTTCTGCAGAAAAAGTTGTGGTACCCACTGGTTTATGCATCTGAGAGTGTGAATTATTTTATGTTTAATAAGACATACATGTCTTATGTTTTTTACAAGTAAAAAAAAATGTATCAAAGGAAGAGACACAACTGTAGTCTACTGTATTACAAAATCTTTCATCATGCAAGTCCAGCATGAAGGACCAATATGCTCCAGCCAGAAAAGCCAATGAATCCCTTGGCCAGGGCTTTGAGAGTTGCCAATCTGGAAACAGAAATAGGAAACTTGGACTATCAGAAGTACTGAATGTTCACCATTCCTTTAAGGTGATATGGAGTTAAAATTGCTGCTCATAATCTTTTAAAACCCTGAATTGTTAAAAAAGGGTCTTTAGAAAGTGCTACAAAAGTATGAGTAAATGGAAAAAGAAACTATTAAAACTGTGAGAAATCTTTTTATAAAGAGCTAGGTATAGTTCATCCATCAGTCTCTCACCTCCAGACTTGTCAGATTATTTTAGTATAAATTGCTGTGCATCTCAATTCAACCTAAAGCTTTATACCATATGAGGAAGCAGTCCAATCTTGGAATCAGTGTTTTCTATTTAATTTATGTGGATCTTTATATTTAAAGTCTCTCTCCTTATGCTTGTGTTTTCCTTTGGGCAGAGAAATTACAATACCTATGTAAAAGGCAATTATTCTGCTCTGGTGAATTGTTTCCTTTCATCACCCTCCTCCCAAAGCACTTACTGTCTGGAAGTAGAAAGTGTGCTCCCACCCAATTTCTTACCCCTGAAAGGAAAGAAATGTGAATATGCTGTGATTCTGTTTTGACCTACCATGCATGATCTAAAGTGTCAGTTAGCATTAGCCCTGGATGGAGTTTTGCACTAACTTTCAACTGAAAATAAGAAGTGCTTCCAATCAGTGATTTCCTTAGAGTGGAGAAGGTGGAAAATTTGTTTTATAAGCATGCAACAAATTGAAATGAGTCTTTTGGTGTTTTCTCTGTTAATTTACTATGTGAAGAGCCTGCTGCTGATGGAAAATTTTCCCATTTTTAAAAAAATTTCTCGTTTTCTGTTTATATTCAATAGGTCACCCTCCACAAAGCCTGAAAATGACTACCAGTACTTTATTGTCATGTAGGCAATATTAATGAAAGGTTCACAATATGTTTTGGTGTTTTAAGTATCTCTTTCAGAAAGGAGTAGAACCCCATACATATCTGCTTGCATTCATCTTTATCTGAGATATTCATAAGTCCTAAGGGAAAGAATTGGCTTGCAAAAACAAGATAAGAAGCTTGAAAAGGGCATTCAGAGATAGTAGCATTTCCCTAGACTACTGACAGAGCTCTTCAAACATTTTATTTATCTTAGGATGAAGAAGTTTGTTTATTTTCCTCCCAGCAAAAAAACCAGCAAAATACTCAGTAAAGGAGGTAAGAAGTTGAAACCCCACCAGTTCACTTTAATTTAAAATAAACCACTACTAATTATGGGCAAAATGGGGCTGTTGAGAAGGAAGGAAGAAAAAAAAAGCTACCATAAAACCATCAATGGTGAGTGTTTGCTTCCAGACCATTCTCACATAGCAAAAGAAATTGTAGTTTATCATGGTAATAGTATAAAAATTTATTCCAAGGTTGGCAGGTTGATGTAACCCACTGTTAAGTAGGCCAGGCTCACTAGTTATTGAATGTCTAGAAAATTGAGTAGATTCCGTCTTCGCTCGGCAGCTACAGCTGCACTCATTAATTTTCAGGATGAGCATTTCAGCTGGCAACTTGATAATGGCTCCATCAAGTGGTACAACTGCTTCATTGCAGACGTTTGGTATCTGGCCAAGGAAACCGGCTTCTTAATTTTGGCTAAGAGATGTATTTGGCTCATCTTGTGGACAATGGACTCTGCCAATAGCTTTCACAGGGCAGTTGTTCAGAGATACAAGAATCATTACCACTAAAAGGCCAACGTTCATCATATGAATCCGAGGGATTTAGAAGAGTATGAGAGGATCTCAGATGCATCTCAGAGGGTGCCAGAGGTCATATCGGAGATAGATGTTCATTACATGACTCTTGTAATTTTTTCCTGGAAGTATGAGGAATAGTTCCGTTTTATGTTAGCATTGGATTTATTTCCTCATGTAATGGAATAACTTCAGAAGTTCTCTTTTGGCTGAAAAATGAGGAAACAATGAATTTTGGGATATTATGGGGGAAAATGCCTTCATGTTGCCTAGGAATTGGCCTCAAAGGCTTTTGCTCTTTTTTTCTTCTGCTGCTATAAAAATGTGTATAACTGAATATACTGGATATGTTTTTTGGTTACCTTGCACAGTGTTTTCATAATAATTTATTAATTAAATCACTTCCATGTCAAGAAAATATTGTTCTGTATCTGATGGGGAGATAGAGTCAAACACAGCTTATGGAAAACTAGGATTTGTAGACTTCAGGTTCAAAAGCTTCAGGGCACTAGTATCTCTGTAGGCAAATGTGCTGAGGAGTGTGAACTGTCCCTTAAACCAACAAGATAATTATGCTTAGAGCATAATCCGTCTGCTGAGCTTAGGGTCTATGTTTGAGGAAAACCAACCAACCAAACCAACCAACCAAAACATCCTGTTCCCCTACCCCCTTCTCCCAAAAGAGCAAAACAACAAACCAAACCAAAGCTATGATACAAATAAAAGGACTATCTAGTTAAAAAAGGAAAAAAAATATTCTTTGAATGCACTATCCTTTCTTTATGATAGAGAAACTCAGAAATTACAGATTTTGCACTATTTTCATTTGAAGTCATCTGCAGTTTTGGACTTTATTACCTGTTTCTGTCCCTATTTGATCATGCTATTATTAGTGGTAAAATTGAGTTTTAACCTTGGCATTTGTTCTGTCCTTTTTCTAGGCATTACATGACATTATGAAGGCTACAATCTGTCACATATGAAATCTTTTCACTAAATTCTCTAAAGAATGTTCTTTAGTAACCAATAAAAGTTCACTCAAATATAAAAGTGATAAAACATTTTTCAGAACGTATAATCACTGCAACAGAAAAAGAGAAAAGCATTGTAGGCTATCTCAGTTTAAATAACTCAGAAAAGTAGAAAAAAATTTAAATGGATAGAGAAATATTGGAGTCAATACACTCCTTTTTTAGTGGGAGTTTTAAGGATTCAAACATGCAATTTCATAGTTACTGTGAAATTATCTTGTCAAACTGCTAAATAACAAAGTGAGCTTCATGGATATTTTCTGTTGTTTAAGAAAAAAAAATGCACAGTATTGCCTGGCTTTGTATAGTACCAGTTCTTTTCACACAGATTATTAACCAGAACAAACTGAGTCCCCAGTTTTCTCTGAACTATTTTTTTTCTTAAATTTCCTTCAACTATTAAAGTAGAATAGGCTGCCATACATCATTTTACACATTATCTATGTGAGTAAGATTCATGAATCCAGTTGAAGAAGTTACTCTCGGGAGCAATCCTGCATCGTTCATGTGATGGAGCGTTTCACAGTGAGGGACATTCCTAGCATGTCATGATGGAATCATACAGAAATCTAGATTGGGGAAGGTTTCTGGAGCATCTGGTTAATTTCTTTCTCTGAAAACAACTTCTCCAGTTCTCTAAAATCAGACCATCAGATTTACAGATCTGTCCTCTTGCCTATAGCTAATCTCCAGAAGGTCAGCTTGATCTTTTCTGTGGAGCACAACCCTTTTACTTTTTCTGTCTGCCTTGAAAAGCCTGCAACTGTCCATTGGAGTACTTGAGCCACATGAGTTACCCACCAAATATCTGTACTTCCAAAGATAGTATAATTCTGAGATTGCACATGGAGACTGCAAATTTCTTGGTTTTTATTTCCCAGAATATGAGTGTTGGCATAAGGGCACTTGAATGATTTGTCATCTGACCCTTGTCTTTGCAGGGAGTGCAGGAGCTGCTCCCAAGATGCTTTCAATTTTTCCCTGGATCTTTGCTTGTCTCCAAACTTTGGGCACCACTCCCCAAATTATCTAGCTGACAGCCCCTCCTGTAACTTAGGTAACCTATTAATAAAGATATCATTGCATCTTTTTTTGATAAGTGGGTGTCATCTCTTTGCAGTAAGCCACAGACTGAGAAGAATATCTGAATAGTCATGGAGGCCAAAAACCTTGCTGGAAAAAAACAACTGTGCAGCCAGCTGCTGATATGTGCGATATACCTGCTTCTGCTTGTCCTTTCTTCTGACTGAAAGGTTACATTTACTATTTATAGTAGAAAATAACCTGAGGGCCTTTCCCCTTTTCTTCATCCCTTATGTCCCTACAGTCCTGTTTGATTATGTAGGTGTATTTTTTGTTCAAAGCATAACTGGATCCAGTGTAATTATAATAAAAATAAATTTTTATTACAAAGTCAAAATAAACAATCTGAAGATTTTCTGTGTATTCACGTGAATCAGCCCAGAAGCGTTTTTTAAAATTACTGTTATTTTATTTAATGTCTCTAATGAAAATCTGTTCCTTCACAATTTCTAAACAATACATAAAGAGACAATAATGGGTTTAAAAAGAAAAAAAACTAAGAAGCTCCAGAAAATAAAATTCTTAGAATCAAACAACCCTTTCTTTCAAAGAAAAAAAAGAAAAAAAAGAAAAAAAAAGATTTCTCAGTGGAGTTGCACTGCATTATTATTGTGACTACATCAAGTGCAGGAACCTGAGATACTACCTTTATGAATCACGTGTTCTTTTTATTATTTTTTTGAAAATAAGAAACAATAGGAGTTTTTTATCTTTTCTGTCATTAAGGATGAAAGTCAACTAGCAACTAGTCCGTGAAACTGTCTTTGAATACGGCAACAAGGGGATTCAGTAGCCTAAATATAAGTATTTTTTGTCATTTGAACCACTGGATGCATGTCCTCCAGAAGGATGAATGTATCTCATAAATCTTGTGCTGTACCTGCAGGTTTCATGTGGAGGTCATGGATAACTGGGTCGTTCTCACACTCAAGTGCTGAAACTTTATGTTCTTCAAGGTTTCCACCTTCAGCTGCATTGATGGGGAATAAAGAGAACTGAGGAAATAAATGTAAATGTGAGATAGAGTTTGAAAGGATGTCCTGGTCCTAATTGTAACCTCTACACATTTTTAAAACAGATCAGGGATTTGATGCCTGAGCAGGCTACCTGGAAACAGAGACTAGACAGGAGTAAGGGAATAAAGGTGGTATTTATCTGAAAGGTGGTATTGATTTTGCTGTAATCTCTTGCCTCCAATAGATAGGCTTTTATAAATAGCACCAAATATCATAGACATTAGCAGCAGCAGCAGTATAGGGTGTTTTTTCCCCTGAAACTAGATTAACTCCATCTAGTGATGTTCTCATTGTTATGTTTTCCTGATTGCTCTATGATTTTGGTACTTCAAAATCAGTGAAAACTGGCACTAAGAATGTTAAAGATATGCTGATATCTGTGTTTTGGTACATGTGGTAGCATCAGAATTTTTTTTTTTAATGACTCCGTCATTACCACTACACAAATCAGCTGCAAAGTCAAAAATAGTATTGTATTCCAGAAGGTGTCAGTAGAGTATTAGAAAATAAAAATGAGGATGCTGTCTAAGCTCTATGGTACTACGACACTACAATGGTAGAAATGGCTGTTTTGCATGGTGATTTGTACGAAGAAAACATTGTCTATAACTATGGCATGCTACTCTTTTATGATAATTTTAAAGAAGACGTGCTTTTCTGCACTTTCAACTAGTGACTTAGCCAAAAGATACTGAAATATATTCTGCTGAGAAAAAGGCCTCAGATCTAAGTATTAACGTGAAAAAAGGAAGCAGTAGCATCCTCTGCAAAGATGGCAACAACACTTCCACTGGGCTGAGGGAGTAACCTGACAATTTTAGGGCTAGAGCATGAGTAACTTCTTGCACAATTATATGTCTCTGACATGGTCTTTTATTGATCCCAGAGCCATATCACAGCCTTAGAAGGAAGATAGAAATGTGGAGCTTTTGATTTATGTTCCTATGTCTCTACTCCTCTGTTAGTGGTAGCCTGATCCTGTTCCCTCTCAACTCAGTGAAAGAATTCTAAAGAATGCACTCATATGAAGCAGCTCACATGACACAATGCTACATTAATGCACACTTTTTCATAAATGGAATTACAGAGCAGATAACAAGAATATTCAATAATTGTAGCAATTTGGGAGTGAATTGTGTAATTATCACTAGCCAGTGCAGCAACTGCATTGAAAATGAGAACTAGAGAAAGATACAAGCATTCTAAGGTGACCTTGCAAATTTTTTGAGAGGCTTTTAATCTACCTCACTGTGAAAGAAATGAGACTAAACAGAAGATGGAATGTAGCTGTATGTCACAGTTGGGGATTGCATACTGACAAAACTGGTCCATTCTAGTTTCTCTCGTTTCTTTTCTTTTTAGTCAAGAATATGATTAGGGCTTGGTCTGTTATGATTAACAACACTAATGACAACTATTTGTACTGCCCTTAAGTGAAGAGGGAGTGGTTGCACTGATGTTTTAGGGATAAAATTATAGAAAATGCACATATAATGGAAGTACATTCTCGTACATTACTGAGATAGTATAATGTAACATTAACAATATTAATTTGAGCTTCAAATCTACTGTGAGGAAAAACTAGCTTATAATGCCCTTTCAAGGGCTGCTGCATATTCACCCCATTGGAACTCACTTGTTGTACACACCAAGTTCTCATAAGCTCCCCAAGAGAATAAACAATGCAAACAAGTTGCCAGGTGTGATATGTGCTGTATCCCTTCTTAGACTGTTTTACAGTACTTGAAGAAAAATGGGACTAATGGTGTCTTACAGGCAGCCTCCTGGCTCCTCAAGGCTGGTGACGGTGGCTATCCCCTAAGCAGACTGTCCGAGAAGGGAGGATTCCCGTTCTCTTCCAGGACCACAGTGAAGCCAGTTCATATTGTTGGTCATTAGGAACCAGCTCACTGGTATTGCAGTACTAATCCCAGCTAAGGGCATCCTAACTGTTCACATTTTTTTCACCTCCTTAGACCAGAGCCAATTGTAGTTGTTAAGATACCCTATGACTCAGTTTTTAAGCTTTTCTTGGTTATGAAGAAGGGTTGATCAAATCACTTAAATGCGATGAAAATGAGATTCTCATCTTAATGTGATTTCAGAACTTCTTAAATAATCATAAAATAAAGATTTTTTATTTAATTACCTTATGCCACTTTTATATTTTGCTAATGAAAATGGCAGGTGATTGAATACCGGATAAGCATGGAAATGTAAAGTCAATAATGTACTGTAAAAGACAAAGAAGAGTGAGGCTATGCAATTAGGTCCTTATATTTTTTTTATCTTAGAATTAAACCAAGATTATTCATCCAGGCATGATGAACCATGTCACTCTTTTGCCTTTCATGCTCATTTTATGAATTTGACCATTGAAGATAGTGTTTATATATGATCATGCTGAAAAAAACCCCACAGTAGTCCAAATGTATTCAACATGATAAATATCTGCTCATAAGGCTGAAATTAAAATGTGATGAGACTATTTCCATGTTTAAGGTATATCATGCTCTTTCATAATGTTGATCTTAACATGACTTTCTTCATTCAAATATTACAGATTTTCTTCATTATTCCTCTCTAGAAAATTTTACAATAAAGAAAGATCTCATTATGAGAAGTTTTATTGGTTGTCATGTATCTTAAGCAACTTCAGAGCACTTGTTTAAATCATTTGAATGGGTCAAGACTTTGAAGTTTAAATAAGCACTGAAGGGATGAAAGGATCAAGGACGAATTGCAGTTAATGATGTTTTCAAGTTCCCTCTTTAAGTGAATTTTATGAACAAAAAGAACTACAAAGATTTGCCTTTGAGTGAGTACTTTCAAGGTCTATAATTGAAAACAAATGTACAAAACACTTTAACATTAAATTAGGCATGCATATGAATATATTAAAGTACGATTTCTTGAAACAGAATGTCTGTAATTATCAGGTATACCTACACTGTAAGTAAATTAATATTTCTGGTTTGATTTCTATTTTGCGTTCATATTCTTTAAGTGAACCAAGGGGGATTTTTTTTGGGTTGCAAAGAACATTGCTCCCCTTACCAATGAGTAGGATGCTCATTCCTGGCACCTGCTAATGAAGTCCTCTCCGTAAGGAAAAAAGGCCTTCTCCCGGCGTGTTTGCAGGGGAAGTCAATTGAATTAGCTAAATATTGCTTTCATGCCAGTTACAAAACATTTTTTATATAAACTAGAAGTTGTTAAATTTTAACACCACAGAGATTACACATTTATGCTTGGAACTATTGTGAGAAAAGAACTAGATCGTGTGGTCAGTATGAGTCTGCTTCATGTACAATCCTCAGATTAAGGAAGAGGAGCCTTACTTAGAGGCATTGCTAAAAGAAGTTTTATTACCTTCAGTACCAAAATTACAGAATCTTGCCTAATACAATCTCTTTTCCAAAGAAAGGACAGTGTGCTAAATGCTGTCTCACGAGATGATCTGTCAGAAGAGGGTCTGTGAAATAGAAGACCAGTAGTTACAATGGGCAAAAAGAGACCTCTGAAATGAAGCAGAACTGAAATACTACTGATAGATTGTTGAGAACCTTTCTTACAGCTATTGGGTTATCATCACTTCAGCCACAATAGCTAATACTGCACAACAATATTTTATATTCCTTACTTTGAAGTCATGACATCTCAGGAAGATGAATTTCCTGACTCTGATGATGACTTGTGAAGGAGGTAGTGGGGGCTAAGTACTCAGTATTTTGAGGTTAAAATTTTCATTTTATGTAAGTACGGTTGTGGGTAATTCACTATTTGTCAGTACAGAGTTATATTTAACTCATCATTGAGTGATCAATGGGCATGATTAGGCTTACCATATTTTCGGAGAAAAACTTGAGTTAGTGTGATCAGATGTTCTTTGAGTGTTTGTTGTCATTTTGCTCTAAGTATGAATTTTTAGAAACCTCCTCTGACTTTTGTGGCTCACTTAATGTGCTGGGCAGAAGGAATCAATTACTGGTATCTATACAGAGCTTTCTTAACCTGTGATCGAATTTTGCTGCGCAAAGAGAGAGACGTGATAGGCAGGATGCAGAATATTAGATTAAAATTTTGGAGAGCACACGGTTTACTTTGATCAATTTTAAGAAGCTGCAGCTGTAAGGCTGACATTCTTAGTTTGGCTGTTTTAGTAACTGATCATTAAGAAGTTTCAGAAAGAATTTTACACTTCTATGATTTACATTCCTGAATGATGAAATTGACTTATTTTTCTAAATCTTCTGAATTCTGTCCTCCTTCTCTTGTAACAGATTACATCTTACTAGCAAGATGGGCAATTTTGCAATCTGCTCTTTACTTCAGATAGATCTAAAATAAGCAGTTATTTTAGAATTAAGTCAGATGAAGGACAGCGCAAAGCAGAAATTATACATCAAACTCTGAGCATTTAACATGCCATTATGATACATATATTTTTAAAATTACTCTGCAGAAATGCACATGAAATAAAAGAGGATGTTCCAAAGTTCCCCTGAGTGTAAGAGGTCTATGGAACTAGTGAGAATATGTCTGGTGACATATGCATTTTGACAACTTCCCTGTCCTAATACAATTGGTCAAAATTTTTTGGTCACTCACTGCACACAGTACAAGAGGGAATATTTAACTTTTCAGTGCATAAACTGTAAAGAACTACGAGGCCCTTGTACATTAACTGTGTAAAATAAACAGGCTTAAAAACTGGCTTTCAACACTATTTATTTTCTGGGAACATTTTCTGGAATGGTTTTGCTGCATGTCTGGCAAAACTGTCAGTCAATGCTTGGCATGGGTATAGAGCATAAGGAATTTCCAGGTGGTGGTATAAGTGAAGCTATCCCATTTTAAGGAGGTGTCAGAGTTTAATGACATGGTGGGGAGAGACTTATTACACCAGATAACTTGTCCTCGGACAAACAACAGAAAGAGCTCATGACCAAGCAACATGGACCAGCTCACACAAGCACTCATTTAAATTAGCTCTCTTCATGTCATAGTTTTCTTGGGAAGAACTTGCTCGAATAATCCAAAAGCACGAGATGTACTGAGGTAATAGTTAAGTACTTAATGAGCTCAACCTCTTTGCTTGGTTTACCTTTATTTAAAGAAAGAGACCTTTATATAGGTATAGCCCATGATACAAGTGAAGAATACCATCTGTACTACATCTGTCATTAAACCAAAGTAACAAGATTGTACATAAATCTTTTGAGAGCTTGGAATCCCACTGGCATCCAAAAATTATTTGTAAGATGAATGTTATTCACTGTATTAAAACATGGGAAGCTTGGCAGAAAAATGGATTATTTTCTTCCTCCTTCTTGTAAACAACCACTGACAATTACTTTTTTTTTCAATACTGTGAAAGAAACCAAAATAGGCAGATTAATTTTCTCCCTTATCCTGGAGGAGATTGCTGGTTTAAGCGTAAGCAATCAGACTACAAGCATTATGTAAAATTAGTAGTTGGATTGCTAAAAGCTGCAGGTGGAGGAGAGAATGGTCTTGTTCTGCTCTGGAGGGTTCCTGTCAGTCTAATCTTGGCCCTCTTCCAATATTAAAAAAACTCCCACGTGGTTATCTACCAGGCTAGAAATGGGTCAAGCATTTTGCTATGTTATATTTTTTAATTTATTTGTTTGTTCTGGCAGATCTTTGGCTAACTATTCTCTCTTCATCCCTTAGCACAAGCTGAGAGGCAATGTTCACAACTAGTTAATGTTACTCTTATCATTAATTTGGGTGCAAATGTTCTTTTGTTCTTTTTTAAAGTCCTTGACCAAATAAAATTTCTGCTTCTAATGACATAATTTAGTGAACTCTTTGGTCTCTGGGCCTAATTTGGCATCTGCCAAACAGATGCACAGACAGAGGTACACATGGAGTTAGCAACTAGGTGCCTTTCTCAACTTCAAATATCTGAGATAAAAAAACCCCATTGCTTTTACTCTTGTTCTTTAGGACAGAAAAACACATCAGACATTTGATGCGCACTATTTTACTTCCATTTACTTCCATATTTGCTTCCATTATATGTTTGATTGTTCAATATTTATAGCACAAGACAAGGTTTTATACTCTTTGGGTGGTTTTTTACTCTTTTGTCTCTGAAAACTCACCGGTTTGCAAAGGAAATCATAGTGTAATCTACTGCAGAAGGTGAAATCCTTTGGTTCTGTTCACTCCCTTCTAGCATTCAAAAGAAATCAGAAATACTTCATTTATTTCTGTTGGTACAAGGTTTTCCTCTCTTTTGAAACAGTCATGCTTAATCCATAATTTTTTTTCTTTTAAATTTTGGTTGTATCATATGCAATCAGATGCCCTGGACCTGCATTGTATGTTTCCTTTGCAAGATGAGATTGATGGCAGAAGATTTCCTAACAGCCCAGGCAGGATATTAGGGATAAGAATACCCATGTGGAAAATTCATCATTAAAAAAATCATTTCAGCACTCACAATCAGATTTCTTTAAAATGCAAAGCTGGCTATTGAGGATTTCTCCACAGACTACAGGACTTTTGGTCCCTGCTATTGGTGTTTGGGACAAATGCTCCAAAGGTACATGAGCATGAGATTAATTGATGTGAGACTGATGTGTACAGAATTAATTAATGTGAGAGACTGAGAGACAGTCAATATGAGCATAGAGATCTATTGAATAATTAATTGATATTTTGGGAAAATTCAGAATCTCCTTGTACTATCATCTGCACTCCATGGAAAATATATGTGATACGATGTTAAAAAAAAAAAAATTACTTTTAATAGCCTTTTAACTCTACTAGGCTAGTTCTACCAATGAGCTAGCAAATATTAAAATGGCGGATTTCTCCAAGCATTAAAATAGAAGTGAGATTTAAAGAAATAAATACATTTCCATGTTTTACCTGCTAAATGAGATAAAATATTTATATTTTGAACTAAAACACTTGGCTTGTGAGATGAAATAAATATACTTTAAGTAGACAGGATTCATCACTGCTGATAGTGTTTGAAATAAGTAGTACAATTACTTGGTATGATGGCAAACATTTGGAGAGAAAAGATTGAATGCATGCTTGTTAACTTTTCAGGCTAATAAAACATCTTTCATACTGGCTGCACAACAAAAACATTCTGATGTCAAAAAATTACATAATATCTGGTACATAGATGTGTGGCCAGGTTACTGCTCAACAAGAAATGGAGAAAGAAAACAGGCAAGACAGTTAAGTTTATTCTATTATTTGCTTTGTATTTCACTGGTTTTGTTTCTATTATTTTGATAAATTTCTTTATGCTTTTAGAAATTAGGATATGTGAAAAATATCTACTTTGGGTCATTTTGATGGATCCATTTAAGTTGTTCTTCAGAAATACTCAAATAACTCTGCATCAAAAGACTGAAATTAACCTCCCAGATGAGTTTAATGAGATTAATGACTCTGAGATGCCATGGGTGTCCTGAGTAATGGGTCCGAAGTAGTAAAACAGACCCACAGAAGCATGAAAGTAATTTATTCTAAGCATGGAAAATGGTAAGATTTTGTTAATACCTAGCATTGTTTCAAGTTGAGAATCATTACATTACGTTCCTTATTCTCTGTCATAAAGATGGATGGAGGATAGGCATCCAAACAAATACTGTGATTCTACAAGATTTGCAGCTGGTTTCTTTACCCAGAGTATACTGTTACGGAGGGTGGAACACTGGGGTAATAAAATGTCATAGGAAGGATACTGTAAAAAAGGAGACAGTGTCCCTTCTCTTTCTGGGATACATTCTTTAAGCTGTTGACCACTGTACTCCGGCCCAAGAAAGCAGCTTGGACCTTTTCTTAGCTTTGAGCATGTTATTCTAAAGCAGACACATGAATTTTACATAAGTGGAAGGTCTACTGCATTTAAGTTACTGCCAGCTCCTACCCAGGAAGGATGAGATCAGAGGAGATAATGTGGGGAGTTTTGTGTTTGTGAAAGAAAGTGCAGTTTGTCTCACCATGAAGCACTGATTCTCTGCATGATTAATTTAAACTTCAGAGAAAGTCAATTTGCTATTTGCCATTACTTTTTCTTCTTTGCTATATCCCATTTATTTGAGTAAAATCAATGTTGTAAGAGGTGCATTCCATATTGTGTGTGAGGGCTGTCTTTGGAAAACACTTTTCTAAGTAACACTTCCTGCTTATTTTATCCCTACCATTTAACCCTAGGCAGCATAGATATGCAACAACACATCTGTCCAAAAATTTACTCAGAGAACACACTTTATCTGAAGAAAAAAAAAAAAAAAAGGGGGAAGAAGAAAACAAACCTACATACCCAATAAAAAAAACATTTAAACTCATTCCCAGAAGTTTACATTTATATTATTGCTGTCGCTTCTTTAAATGACCACTGTCCAATGAGACTTCACAGGTGTCTTTCAGTGAAGGCAGTTTAACCTGAACTTGAAAATTTCTGAGCATAGAAGTATGGGAAAAAATGAACAAATATTATCTGATGATGCCTTGTTCAGCAATACTGGCTAATTTCAGTACATTTCAGTTTTATGCACAAAAATGCTCAAATTCAGCACCATCGGTTTAAGACGTTGTGCAATGGACTCACACACAGAGACTGGCCCAGTTTTCATAGATCTTAATACAGTCAAGCTAGATTTTTATATCAGTCCATAGTCTGGAAATTTAAGGATGGAGAGGACTCCAAGAGATTAGCACCTTCAGGGAGGCAGGCACATACAAGTTGTCCCTTACAGGCAAATGTATCATTTTTTTTCTTGTTTCTTCAAATACTCCCAGTAAATGGTATATTCATGCTTCATGCTTTTTCCCCTTTAAAGCATGTTCCCCAAATATTAGAGTTTGAGCAGTCTTCTTTCTCGATGTGTAGGTGTTACGTGGAGCACTGTGTTCATCAGTTACCTAAATTCACACTCTTCTGCCCCAGAGCCTGTGATGCCCCTCCACTCTGGAATCTATTCCCACTGGCTTTGGATGACGTGCAGTGACCCTTCTGCCTCTCCAATCCATCCTATGCTTCTCACCTCTGCTGGCTCTGCCTTGCTGCATTTGCTTATCTTATCCCCTCATTCTCAGGTCCAGCTTTTTGGTTGTCTCTTCTTGGCTTGTAATTCCTACCTCGATCTACCGTGCAGATACTAGCGAGTAAATACCAAGGACATAACATGTATAAGGGGAACTGCAAATATGGCTAAGATTTAGCATATGTTGCTTTTACAGCCATAAGGGTTTTTTGGAATTCTGTGACAGAAATGCTAACTTGGAGAAGAAGTGAGCAGTCACAAGAGAGATCAAGAAGAGAAGAAAGAGAAGATACTAGAAATGTGATTGTATGTGCCCCAGCTGCAAATTATCTTTGTAGAGTTCTGGGAATTACTGAAGATAAGAATAATTTGAGGGAGAGTGTCACTGAGCTTCTGCTGCCCTGTGATAGAGCAGGTCTAGCACAGATGAAACCTGCAGAATGCTGAGGTGATAACTCACAAGATCCTAATTAAGTGTGAACTCTGCTTCTTTTAAAGCTTAATGATTTTGTAGTATATAGATGAGTATCCTGATACATATCTAGGGCAATTAAAGGTCTATACCATATTTCAAAGTTGTTCTTTGTCAGCTTGGGGCAAGTAGGTTTTTTCAGTGAAATTAATTAGATATTATTTTTTTTAATGTAGGCAAAACTAATTCGTTTCCACCTATCTCCCACCAAGAGCTTCCTCATTCTACTCCATTACAGTTAACTCCAAATAGATAAATTTTGGAATAGTCATAGGCAGTAGAAAAGGATTTTTAAAAACACATGAATACTGGCAACCCTGAAATATAACTACCATCCATATGAAGTAAATTCTTTCTGCTTTTCCTTTTCTAAAATAAAGGAATCATTTACATTGAAGATAATCTTGAGTATTACTTAATCACTGACTCTTAGAGAAGGTATCTAGAGCATGACTACTAGGCAAATTAGCACAGAATAATTATCTAAATTGATTATCAAAACAGTAATTATTCTGAGCTTGAATAATTCTGATTTATATGAAAAACCTAAGAGCAATAGCACAGTAGCAAACTACACTATTTCAGATGCCCATTCATCTTGAAGGTAATTTTTCATGCACTGAAGTAAGAATGTAGGAGCAATGTTTTGTAGAAGGCATAATTAAAAATAAGATCCTCTATCTGTCATTTGATATGTGGTTTATATTCTGAGTCATTTGAATATATGCCATCATTATTGGGAATTGCTGACATGGATATAAATGAACTGGGTTTTGTTTCTGTGAGGAAACCAAAGCAGATTTTGATATTTCATTAATGCTTTCAGCTTTGAATTTGAAAGTCTGTCCTCAAATTAGAAATTTGACCTCAAATCCCTGGCACATCATAATCATGGTGTACAGTGAAAATCAAGTTGAATGCATGAGAAAAATCATTGCCTCCCAGATGCTGAACACTGCTTATTCAGTTGAGAATGCCAGGTCAGTTTCCCCTGTTCAGTGCAAGGCAATACCAGCTGAAATACTTTAATTTGCTTTTAACGGTGGACAAACTGATCTAATGAGATCTAATGAGATACCACAAAATTTTATCTAATTGTTGTTAAGCAGGATCCTCAGATGCAAATAAAATGTTCTCAATGGAGCATTAGTAACAGATATTTTACCCACAATGCTTTTCATTTTTTCAGTGATGCCTAGAAGTTTCCATGTCAACTATGTACGGTGAAGAGGTTTTGGTGCCATACGGTTTACAGAACCATCTGTGTACTCCAAGGACTGCCTTGATGTGCACTCAAATGCAAACTTGTTTTGTTAAAGGTTAAAGTGGCAGAAATATATATCAGAAGCCATCTACTGGTATTCCCAAAATGAATCTTGCAGCTGTTCATGTCAAATTCTTTTTGTTATTATTGGAGAAGACCATTTAACTTTAGAAGAAAGCTGTAAGCCCTGTGATAATAATATGCTGTAAGCAACCAGAGATAATCTGTCTTACTTTTGAACAGAGTAATAATTTTCAGCTAACAATATACATTTTTGGATTCTTTGCAGAAAAAAAGATTCACCTTTCAATAGTATTAAAAGTCACAACATCTCAGAGAATAACTGGGAAAAGAAATTTAAAAAAAGAAATTCAAGAGGCTCTGGTTCTACAAAACAGTTTGCCATTTCATCTTTTCCTCATAGGAACTTCATTGCAACCATGTTCTTTTTATAGATTTGTTGCCAGTTTTCTTTTTAGTCTTGTGAATTTTTTATTATTTCCTCCACAGAGTCTCATCTGCAGGAGCTGCAGATTCCCTCTTCATTTGCTCTATACCTGACTATGGGTGTTAGACATGAGGATTAAGCTTTTCTGCTTCAGGATGAAGACTTGTAAATCCTGGTTCTATTTGAAATGGTAGAAATGCAAATCTAATTCTACTTCTTTAAATGAATGATTGACAGTCAAGCTGAAATTCACTTAATTTAGTCTGTCATTTTTTAGCCTCAGAGATGTCTTATTCTGTTTACAGTTCATGGAGACAAGCCATTCCAGAAGACAATGGTTCCTGGCTACCACAGAGCACAACTGGATGTGGAGGGAATCCAGAAGTCTGTCTTAGATTATGTTTAATTTTTAGAGATCTGCATTTGGCTGTGATGAATTCCACCCTTGTTCTCAGAAAGGTAATTATAGGCTGTGGATCTCAGGTAGATGAATAGAATTTTTGAGATGTACTTGGTATAATGGTTTAGTTGGAGCTAGAAATTACTGCCTGTTAATTGCTGTTGTCAGATGTTGTTGAGAACGCGTATTTGAGTCATCTATACACAATTGGGAATATGGCACAGGACCTACAAGAAATCCACTTCTGTTTGAAGTGGCAGCTGCAGTCTTGATGAGTGATGTGAGTCATCTCAAATGACACACTAGGTGAGTAATCTTGAATATCTCCTAGTTTATAAATAAACACTCAGGGAGAAGTGATTTTCAGTCTTGTTATCTCTCCGGGCTAATTCATTTTAATTACGGATACAGAGGACTTCTACAAAAAGGAATGAGAATGTCAATTTTTATCTTCTCTGTATAGCAGTGAAATCTAAGAGTTCTTGGATCTAAGTTTGAAACTCTTGAAGAAAAAATTGATGCTCTCTTTTTCTTTATATAAGTGTTGAAATGGCTAACTTAGGTCATAATAAATAGGAAGGAAGAAAAGAAAAAACCAACTTGACTACCATTGTCCCTGAATTTGGAAAGAAATATGCTGTGGTCTCTCCTCTGACTTTGACATGACTACATTTACTGCCCTGAAACAAATAAATTGCTCAATGCAGAGGGACTTTAAAGATTGAAGTCAGAAAAACTTTAGAAAGCAGCATATACTCAGCATTTTTTAATGGGCAGCTTAGACAACTTGGCACTCAGTGTACCTGTTTGAAAATTGAAATCTGAGACTGTCGCTGTTTTGGTGAACACGACGCATACATTCTCTGCTCCAGGCGAAGTAAAGGCGTTTCTCTTCCACTCTGTTTATTCCAACAAGCCAGTGTCTTTTATACACTTTTGCATGTTTAACATTCATGTTACTTGTCCGTTGGTTACTTAACTACTGCAATAGATTCATTGGCTATTATTTAACTACAACATACTATTCTTGGTTATCTACTTCTAAGAATTCTAAGTATTTAGAAAAACACCAGGTGCAGAAGTTGTTGCTGTTTTGTCTCTCTGCTGTTTTGGTTTCTTGCTTCTGTTTCTCACAGGTACAAACGGATAGTACTTAGACCAGTGTCAGAACCAGACAGGCTTCCAGATCTGCTGTTAATTCCCACATGAGACCTGTCTTTTTTACTTTGCTTTACATAGGGATGTTGAAAATGCAATTTAGAGTTCATTTTCTGACACAGAGGTCAGATGCCTCCATCTTATTTTGGATCTAACTCTATTTCTTTCTTTTACAGTGATTTTCTGGTTTTTGGCTGAAAAATTAGCTTTTGCGCCACTTTGGCAAAAGTGAAGAAGATGCAAACAATTGGATCTGACATCAGAATTTTATGCCTTAGCATAATGTAATTTTTACATTTAACTGATTTCAGTGAAATTTTGCTAAAGTGAAACAGAAAGGAGAACTTCTCAGTTGTAATTGGTCATTGCTTAAACTTTATACACTTTCAAAATCTTTCTGGTTATTTATTTTTAAAGTTAAAATGCAACGGTAAAGTTACTTGAATTTAAACAAGATATTCTTCTATTCACAATTTGTCATACATTTGATCCTGCAGCCACGTTGCTGTCTTGAAATGATAGTATCTTATTCGTTTTCATGGCAACAAGCAATGTTGGTACATCTGAAGCCATGACCATTTCTTCCTCCCCCATGAATGCCAACAATTAATATTACCAAGAAAATATTTTTCTTCTGTTCATATAATTAAAATGTTTTATTGTTTCTCCCTACTACTAACAGCCTAGCTCCTCTTCTCCATCTTTCAATTTTCTTCCAATTGAAACGTAATGAATGAAATAATTCGAATCATTTAAAAGTAATACAGTTGTCCTAAGACTGTGTTGATTTTCTGTCTTCCATCTCTCTTCTCCTAATTTTTCCTTCTATCTTCTTATTTCTTTTTCTCTTATCTCTGTATCTTTCTCTTTTATGGCAGGGAAAAAGCATCTCTCTTTCTTTTATCCCTTTGTTTCAGCAGTGATTTTTCATTGCCTTCATAGCTGTTCTGTGAGGATTTGCAGCTGCATTCCCATGACTCCTCTTCACCCTGGCAGCAAATCCCTTTTTTTTTCCTACAATTCTCGCCTGCTTGTCGTAAGGGTGGGTGTCTCATTACTAGTCTGTTGGTGTTTTCGTTAACTAGTAGAGACAATGTTAATTGAGGAGTCATTTTGTTAATAAGTGTGTTAAACCTCTAAATACATCCCATATGAAGTCAGCATTTTCTGCAATCAGAACATTTTCCCACTGATGTGGCTCATGCAATTCATAAAAGTTTGATGCCTTCTAGCTTGCAGTCTAACAGCCTGCCAAGCACTACGATTTGGGTTTAATGGCAAACTTGATGCTAAAATCAGAGCAATTTCTGAAGCCTGAATGAAGAGTCAAAAAAATCCGGGTGAGCCTGACTCATTCTTAAGTAGAAGTGAACTGCTTCATGTCTGTTGTTGAAAATCACTTAAAATTCAGTGGTTGTCCAGAGATAGTTCAAACTAAGACAAAAAGCACTCTATTCAGTTTTGTATTGATAACTCCCACCATACCACATTCTTAAGGCATTACACTGTTGCTGCTACCCTATTAAGGTATCCTTTAATTGGACCACAATTTCCTGTTACCATGGAGAACATCCTGGCACAGAGGAGCTCAGAATAAAGTTGAATGCTTTTCAGCATTTAAAATAGATAGCCTCAGTTTTGGAGTCTGTGTTTAAAATATTACATAATCTGCTCTAGCTCATTTCTAGAATGCAGTCAGCCACACACTAGAGCTTGTAGGACAGTAAAGGCTGAGAATAGGAGGTTAAAGGATGATAAAGGCTTTTGCCCAAGAGGAAAATTTGTGTGACAAAGGCAGAGCTCTGGACCGTCTTACCTGGCTGCTTCATATACCTAACAAAGCAAACAACATCCTCAGAACATGATTTATCCCACCCCTAGCTAGAGATCCAACACCCCATGACCCTTAACCAACTACAAAGAGATGTAACTCTGATTCAGGTAGATAACAATTAGGTATCTACATTTGGGAGATATTCTAACTATGGAATACAGTATAATATTAACTATTAGCTACTAATTAACTAAGAGAGGGACAGAGCTCAGTGGGGACCTTATTGCTTTCTACAGCTTCTTGAAAAGGGGTTGTAACAAAGTGGAGGTGAATCTCTTCTCCCAGGTCACGAGAGATAAGACAAGAGGAAATGACCTCGTTGTGCCAGTGGAGGTTTAGGTTGGATATGAAGAAAAATTTCTTCACTGAAAGACTGAATTTCTTTGCAAAAAGGAATGTAGCAGGGCCTTCCTGTCTGCCTGACGCTACATATGATTGTTTTGAGCACCTTTCAAAACATATATTTTAGGCTCTTTCACGAAAAACTTTATTTTTTTTTCTTTATCATGGGTAATTACAGTATTTATATTGTGTGCAAAACTTGAAAGAAAATATAATACATATTTTTATATTAAAATAGAAAAGGCTGTGTCTCTAAGTAGTGAAACTTCGTATTAAATATCAATATGATGCAAGTGAATTAGCACAGTACTCAACAACACAGAAAAAATAATTTTAGTTAGGATTTAAGGTATAGTAGAGATAAAGAAAGCATGAGTCTCTCTAGAAGGAAATACTTATAGAAAGTGTTTTTCAAAGTTTAAACCCCAAAATTGTTGTAACCAAAATAAATTTTCAGCTTTTATCCCATGTTAATTATTTAGCTGTTAGTAAAAAAACCCCAACTTTCATGAGTGTAATGTTTCTGGTACAACCCTGTTTTCTGTTAGTAAATTTATACAGTAATATGTCTAATTCTGATTTGACCTATGACAGACTGAAAAAGTGAAGTTTGGGTTTGATTAATTCACTTAATTCTAGTCTTAAAGATCTGGCAACAATCTGAATATCAAGGCATTGTGGCTGTAGGTTATTTTCTTTCCTAAACAGCTTTAAAGAAAAAAATTACTCATAAATTGAGGGAGGGGATTGTTTGTTTGTTTGTTTCCAATGACAGTTCATAAATTAACTTTTTATTCAGTTGAGATGATTGCAAATCTAAGGGGGATTTTATGGATTATTTTGAAAACCTACATTTTAATAACATCTCTTGGCATAGTAGACTAATAAGTCTAATTTTCTGAAATAACATTTATATATATATGCACATCCACATATTTGTACATGTATGTTCTGAAAGGGGTAATGAAATGTAAAAAAACAGACTTACACTGATTTTAAGTAGCATTTTCATTAAAACAGCAGGTTTAATTTCAGATGCATCTTGGTATTTTTAATGAGTAGGCCATTTTTATTGAAGAAATTGTTGTTAAACAGGCTGTTCACTTTCCTAGAATGAACTGTAACATTTTTTAACAGAAGTGGAAAGACTGTCCCTTGCAGTGGTAATATTAACGGGCTTCAAAAAAAAAAAGAAAATACTTCAAATTTCAAGTTATTTATTCAATTTGCTATTGGACTTCTTCAGCAAGAGGCTTTCACTTTTGGTTTTGTTGTTTGGGCTGTTTTGACAGAACAGAGACATTTGATCTATATTTTCATTTAAAAATATGAGTCTATTACTCTGAGTCTCACCTTCTGTTACCATTTCAGATAATACACCTGGGTTTTTGCACCTTGGCTCTTTGAAGAGGTGATCTCTTTTTAATAAATTACTGAGGAGTATCTCTCCTGTACTCCTAGGTTGTGCACAGGTTGTATAGCCCAGAATTTAAGGGTAAAACTTTTGTGTCACTTGACCCTATTTACAGAGATGCTCAGTTTTACTGGATTTGTCAAGGTAGAACCACTACTTACTTCTTCAAAAAATCTTTTTATATAGCATTCTGCTAATAGGATTAACTTTATTCTTACCAAAGATGGTATTTTCGAAGTAGGTATTGATATGTTGCTATATAATCTAGTTCTTCTCTACTGGACTGGGAGCTGCTCCTGTGATTGCCTAAGCCATAAACATTTTATTTCACTCCTGGGGTCTCCCTTGGATTCATGAAACTAGAGTATTCCTAAACAATGCAGAGGTCAAGCTCTGAGCCAAGGGAATAGCCTCAAAATGCAATGCAAACAAGACAACAAAAAATATGTGATTTGACCCAGACATTACACAGTGCTCCAAAACTGTTCCAGCAGATTTGGCACACTTAGTGCTCCCTGCATCACACCACAGGTATGCAACACATGCAAGAGGCTCATACTATATTAAAAATGCTTTGGCGGGATGCAGCACTGCTTTTGCAGTGTTTTGTACATATTAGGCTAGAGTGCAAAAATAATAATAATAATAATAATATAAAAAAAAAAATTGTCTTACTGTCACAGAAATGGTGGATGAGGCCAGAAGACCCAGTGCTGTAGAGTTCATACATAGTAGATAGCATCTAATTTTCTGTGGAAGAAAAAAAATCACTTTCCTTGCTACAGGAAGCCTTGAAGAGTGTCATTGCAAATCACTGCAAACTACTTCTCATCACTTGTCCTAATACTAAGCATCACTCCCTGGGACCAAGGCACTTAGAAGTGTATATTTAGCTAAGGGTTTGTCTTTAATGGTAAATGAGAAAGGACGAAAGACTTTGGTCATATAGTGCTAAGTCTATTTTACAAGATGCCAGGTCCTGTTCTCGTTCCCAGCAGGCAAGTGGCAAAGTCCACAATGTGTCCACATCACTGAGCAGGAAATCCCACAGGGCCTACAGGGAGCAGCCTATAGCTACTGCTTTTCCATGAACTGTGTCAAAGATCACCTGGGAGATCATAGCTAGTCCAAGCACAATGGATGTGCACAGACAGAGCCACTTGGCTCTAAGAACCAATGCTTAGAGCCAAGAAGCACAAGAAGGGCTGTTTATTAATAACATAGGTTTATTTTCATTATAAGGTTTCATGAAAAACGTGCCACACATTTATTGCTTATTCAATTTTTTATTCTAGAATTCTTTTCTATAGGATTTTCTTTTTACCCCAGACTCAGAGATGGTCTCTCAAATGAAATATCAGAGGTGTGCTGTCATTTCTGTGTTCTGTGACTCAATGCTTCTTTTGTATGATATTATAAATTATACTACATTGCTTTTTGTCATCTTGTGTTATAAACTGATTTCAAATTTTTGCCTAACATCACTCCCTGATCTATTTAACTTTCATGTTTTATCCCTCCTCCCTGATCTATTTAACTTTCATGTTTTATCCTTCCTGTTGATTGCGAAGTAACAGTTTCAGACCTTCATTTTTCCGTAGGTATGGTGGCTTTTTTTTCTTTCAAAATCTCATTTTGCTTTGCATATCCATTTGCTCAACTTTTCTAGCTTGACTTTTGTTATATTTATGTCCTTGGTAGGGTTTGATAGGTCCCTTGAATAAGTGCAATCTGCAAATACTATTAACATAATGGTTATTCCCTTCCAAGTGGTCTAATGAAGTTGTTAAATAAGGGCAGTTGTGACACAATTGGCAAGTTCTCCAGAGGTCCTGACCCAAAGTACCTTATCTTGAACCACACAGTTTATAAGATCTATTCACTAAGAATGACTAAATATGGAAAGTATTATTTAGTGTTGCTTTGGGCATTACTATTTCTTTTAATAAAATTCTATGGCATACCTTCACTCGAAAGTTTTAAAATATGAAAATCATATTAAATTGCCCTGAACTTTCTTTTTAATAAATGGAATAAAAGAAGAACAGGAAAGTGAGATTTATGAAATTCACAGAATTAGAAGAAACTAAGTTCATCATTACAGCATTGGAAGCTTCCCCTGAAATTTATTCTGGTCTAATACTTCTAGCTTATATAAAAAATCAGGAAAGTCATAAATTTATTTGGTTGTCTTTTCCTTTCTTGGTTGACATTTTAGATTTCAAAATTGGAGTCCAAAATTCAATCCAAACAAATACTTTATTCCTAATACCCTTTGTTCATCTGTATTTTCTGAATAAGGCTCTAACAAGCGTGTTCAGAAATGCCTTTGTCTTGGAAGCACTCAGAGACTTTTAGTTCTTTTTTTGTACCTGACATATCCACAAATAATCTCCGCTTCCTGGTCTCATTTCACAGATACTTTCACAGAATATCTGCTGGATTTAAGCCAGCACAGGCCTCAGCCGTGCTCCTCTTTGATTGCTCAGTGATTAAGTAATCCATTTAGGATATAGGAAACCAAGAGTCAATTTCATTCTTTGCCTCACCATTTCCGATGGGACTGCACTAAGGACATGTTCTGCAATGGTGTAATTTCAGTCCACCCTGCTCAATCAGTTCCACTGTGCTTAGGCTGGGTAAATATTCATTAGGCTGGAGAGAGAGAGCAGGCAAAAGCCAGTGAAAGATTTTGGTCCTTGGCTAATAGACTGAAAGCACAGTCTTGGGATCCCTGAACAGGGGATTTACAGAATCTGGTACCTCAGAGTGGAGGTCCAAAATGGTGCTACTGAGGTGAGATGCCATTAATAACTTGCCAATGAGAAATCCTACAGAGATCTTATCTTCCATAGGGCACCTGTGTCTCATACATAGTCTTGGAAACCATCACCAAAGCAATAACAATCATTCTTTCAAAGAATCAGGTAGAGATTAAGCATTTGTTTTACAGCACTAAATACCAGTTAAATATGTAAATATAAATATTTAAGCATACTGATTTTAATGTAGGTAGGTGTATTCTTGTATATTCATATTAAAAAAGACACCTTTGCACCAGAAAATTCTTCCAAAGACTATAGACGGAAGATCTAGGGACCAGTGATTCACTGGTGTGGTGTTTATTTGCATTCTTAATAATATTTAACATTTTCAGCATTTTATCTACCTCAGTCACTAAAGAAAGATTTTGTTGAGGGGGTGTGTGTGTGGAAACCAAACACTAAAATCTGTACTGTCACAAGGTGGTGCTATTGGATAAGAAAAATCTAGAGAAAGAACAGTACAGGGTGAGAAAGATTTTTCGGTGAGTTAAATAAATTAAAGAAACGACAGCTTCATTCACCTCTGTCATGTCCAATCTTTCATTTCTTCTTTTGACACAAAGATTTTAAATTAGGCAGAATCGTTATTCCTGGTGGTTTGTATTCTTGATAACTCACACAGTAGATACAGATCTTTAACATGAATTTCATGCCTCTGAAGACTGACAGGTAATGAGGCTATTATTTTCATTTTTAAATTGGCCAAATGTGAGACAGAAAATTAGTGGTTTCACATCTCTTACTGTCACCTTTCAGTTCAAATTTTATTCTTCATCTTTTAAAACCTTTTATAATATAAGGTGAATGCCTAAATCATCAGATGATTCAATATGATATTTTCTATTGCAACAAGTATTTCACTGAGCCAATAACCTTGTTCACTAGATATAAATGGCATGCTTTGTAAAAAAAATGAATACCAGCTCAAATTGCTTTGGCTGATGTAACATCTTGACATTGAACTGCACATTCAGAACCTTGCTATCATCTAATTTACAATCCTTCTCCAGAAACATCCTTTTTTCTAAAAGATGTTCAGTGCAGTAGCTGTAAACAAAATCTTCAATTTGCAATCATCTGTGCTTATCATAGTTCAAGCTAAAGGTGTTAAAAATTTCAGCAGAGCACCATGGGATCTTTCAGTATCTGTGGAAGAGTGTGGACATGTCAGTTTTAAAAATTACTGAATAGACTAATTATATCTTGCCTGATTGATAAAGTGGCAGGTAATGACATATTTTGGGTCTGAGGTGTTGGGCTGAAGTTATTTTTTAATTATAGAAGTCACCATTATGCCAACTCTTTTATCAGGTTTAGTGGATTTTGAACTTCTGGTGCTCCTACTAGAATTACATTATAGCGCTGTATGTGAGGTCAGAAAATATGTCAGAGTTTTAGCAGGGATTTTCAGTGACAAAATGAAAGCTTTTGAATCATACTGTGCTTCAAAGAAAGGGTCTCAGCAGTTGCATTCTTTGTGGCATTGGTAGGCAGACACATCATTAGCATCTTTGACTTCTAAGAATAGGAAGCCTGAGGGTCTAAATTTTACCCCTTCACAGTAAAAGATGAGGCACTCAGACTGTGCCTGTGGCCAACTGCTGTTTTCAATATAAGGGGCAGAATAAGCTCGCAGTGTATTACCACCTTTCACCTTCGTGCCCCATGTGTAGTTTTTTGGGGGGTTATGTTGGGGCTTTTCAATTTTTATCTTACTTTGGATTCAAATCCTGAGTCAGATCCTGACTATCCTTAACTCCCATTGAGACTAGCAGAATTTGTAAATGTAAATTATGTTATCAGCACATTTTTAAATGCAAGGTATGTTATCAGGACCACTTGGGATCTGGTTCAAAGCCTTGATGTGTTTGATTTATTTTAGATGTGTTTGATTTGTATTTTATTAAAAGAAGCCCCTTCAAAGGTAATAGATAACATGCTTCAAAGACAAAATGCACTTGTGATCTCACAGAACCAGCATGGTCTACTGGGGAAGTATTAACCTGGGAAAACAAGGTTGGGATTTCTGAGTATTTCCATCATCATTCATTACCCTGCTGAATTGCCTGCAGCAAGTGGCTTAGTGGTTTGTTACTTACTTTGGCTTTAGTGAAATCTTTGTTTGTGTGTTTGTTTCTGTCTGTAAATAGAGATGATTGATGAAAAGCTGATGTCAAAGTTTGGCATTGTTACCACACTCAGAAGAAGGCAGCGCTTCTTTCCATTGGGGTAAAGGAACATGAAGAGAATCTTGAAATAGGCATGCAAACTCTGCATGTTCTGTATTTCTTTACACACATTTGTATCTAAATATATCAGTGTTTTGTCTCTTTCTTCTTTCTGTGTAACTTCTGTGTTCTTCTTGTATATTTACTATTTCTAAGCTAACTGTTGTGTATAAAAATCTTTTTCCAAGAAGGCTAAAGAGAACAGTAAGTCCAGATGCAATACAGAAATATACATTTCTCTCTGTACACATATTTTTTGTTCCTCATCCATTATTCAATCTGCTGTAGGAAAAGCTTGTACATGTGACATGAGACTAACAAAAACATTGCAGTCATCAGTATTTTCAGTTCCTAGCATCTTATTGTTTGGCATCTAAATCTGTGTGAGCTGTTTTCTTCCTGCTGTGGTAAATAGGCTCGTTTTCTTACCATTCTCTTAAACATTGTAGTCATGGAGAATAGCTGCCTCTCTAGGGAATGTGTACACTACAGTTTGCACCTCGAGTCTCAGAGTAAACATAAACATTTATGCTGTTATGTCAGTAATATAACCTCCCCACTCCAGCTGAGTATTCCCCTGATTATGCAGCCACATTAGCCCTCTCAGCCACAGCCCCACACTGGGAGCTAGCAAGATCATGTTCAGCTGTTTTTAACTTGAAGGAACAGATTGTTAGAAAGCAACATGTCCTCAGCTTCGTTGATTTAGAGCCTGGGTAAACCTCTGTGAAGTGAGAGTTTGGGGACTTCAGTGAGATCAAATGCAGCCATATTCTTGCCTAAATAGGAAATATTTAATGCAGTTTTACAGTTTAGCTTGCCTATTTAACATCATTTTGGGATGCTCATGTCTCCTACCATGCTAGGCAGCTGATATTGTCACTGAAGTGAGCAGAAAGGAGTTGATAATTAAGCAGATAATGGGTAGTAGAAATTCACTAAAGAATACTTCCCTATATTCCATGTCTGTCCTTTTTTCTACACTTCATTTTCTTTTTGCTCTGTTGTCTTGATGCAGCTGCTGCAACTGAAAAACTTAACTGTAGAGCTTTAGTTTTATTAGAAGATGGAGGTCCAGGTTTTTGTGATGTTGTTCCCACACCAAGTGCAAACTAGCCCCAAAGCTGCTGTAAACAGCCTGGCAAGTCCATTGCAGTGCAGAGGTGATCCAAAACTAAAAGTGAGCAGGGATTTTTCTCTCTCTTCTCATGCCTGAAGCTGGGAAATACTGGCATTACTCTAAGAAAACACGAATGGCCAGTGTGTTGTTTTGCCAGGAGTATTTTACTTTGCAAGGGGAGAGAAGAGAGTTCAAAATCTCTTCCTTTTCATAGTTTGATTAAAGGAAGACTAAAGGTGTTTAGGTTTCTACAGGAGTCCTAGTTTAAAAATAGCAACATCAAAACTGAATTGATAATCCAAGTCCTTGCTAGTGGGGAATTTTGCTGCTAATGTATGCCAAAGGGCAGTCATGATGCTCTGATTCAACACAGAGCCTTATGCCACCCTCTCAAACTGGTTGATATCCCAGTCAATATCCCTGTATCAGCTGATGCCCAGTATCGCATCTCAGTTTTTCAGTTTTATGCAGAATTGTAACAGAACAAAAAGAAAAATACCTAGGTATTTATACTGTAGTATATTTTTCTGAACTCTGCCTTCTTTTAGCCACAGATCTAAAAATAACATCTCCATATGCTGCTTCAGTAAAGTAATCTCTTTACTCTCCAGCCTGTCAAGGTCCTAATTTTTCCTATCATTTATCCCTCTCCCTAACTTCTCCTATCTGAGGCCTTTGGCACCCACATCATAAACTGCTTCAGGGACTGATCCAGCTAAGGACTAACAAGTGTTTTCTTTTCTTTTTTTAAAATTTCTTTTACTCTATGAATTTTCATCTGTTCAGCTCCCATAACGTTTCAATACATGATTACACAAGACATAGTGCCAGTGCAAGGCAGGAGAGTGCACAGCTGGGGATGGAAAAGGCAGCTGAGATCACAGCAGTCTCAATTTAGATTTGTTGAAATGATTATGGATATGCACCTTTCATTTCCTGAATTTTAGCTGCTGCTGAGAAAAGTGATCCCTGGGGACAAAAATATTTTTAACCAGACCAGTTGATCATGCAGCTATAGGAACTTCATGCACTTGGCATTTAGAAGGTGATAGAAGCTAGAGGCAAGCAACTGAGGGAATGAGTGATATATCTTTAGTGACAGCGACAGTTTATTTCATCCTAAAGGGATACTGAAACTTTGTGTATTTTAATTGAAATGTATTCTGATTTTAAAAAATCTATTTAATTTCTCAATGAGTTCAACAGTTACAGTTGTGTTGCTTGAAATCATATGTGTTTAGAAGTTTTCCAGAGAAATTTCAACCTAACCGTTCTTCACAACCTCTCCCCTTCTTCAGTCTCTCTTCTTTGCCTTCTCAGCTCCTCTAGATGCACAGATGCAAGGAGTGAGGTAGGAGAATAGAGAATGGGCTTCTATGTTATTATTATCTACTGATTTGCAAGATTTCAAGGTTGTTGGTCTTCAGCTCAGAGATAAACAATTCTGATTGTCTCTAATAGTATTAGTTGCCTTTGAATTCTACTCAAATATGTATACAACATCTTGCAATAAATTGGAGATGACACACTGTGAAAACCAAAAATGTGTGAAACTTGATACTCAGGAATATGCCATTATGCTTGATAGGAGTCTATCTGACTTGCAAACCCCAAAGAATACAGTTCCACACTTTATTAATTATCAATGTAGAAAGGTGGCTTGTTGTTTTCTAAGATATTATGTGCCATTGAAAATACTGCTTTTTCTGATTCATGCCTAGGACATTACTGTAACATAGTTGCAAAATAGATTTATTCTGCATCCTTCAGGCTGAGCTCCTAAAATGGAACATAATTGATCAAATTTTGTTTTGTCAACAAATCGGAAGAATGTGGGAATTTTTGCTTAAAGAAAATGTTTCAATTTTGTTTTCATTTTCTTGGTTTAGAAGAATAAAATATGATCATATATAAAGTCCTCTGTCTCACAATTTTATTAAATAGTTAATCATAAAATTCATTTTAACAAAATTGGAAATAGAAAAGTGGGAAAGAAAATATTTAACTAAGATCAGAAAAGGAATCAAAGTATTTAATATGAACCCTGATACTGATACTAAGTCATAAACTTCTTTCTATTTAAAAATTAACAATTTTTGATAAAATGGATGAATGTAAAGTCAGAATAAAAGTGACTTTTTTTTCCCAGAAAATAAAAGGTTGTTGTACACATAGTACAGATGGAATTCTACCATAATTTAAACCCTAACTAGGCACTTTAATACTTTTTCTCTTAGTTCAGTATCAGGTTTTTCATTCATTGATGAAGCTTTTAGTTTTTGAGTAAATTTCTAATGCCTTTTGTCTATTATTAGGAAGTTTATGGTTTAATTAAATTACTTTATTGACTAGCATAGAATAGTCTTCTAATATACAGCTTCTCATAACTTACCTAAATCTTTTGCAGTTCACTTGACTTGCTATTTTTATTTAGTTACAAAAAAATGCTGGCCTATGGCATCTTCAATTTTCATTAGCATTCTTAAGTGAAAAAAAATAACATAAACCCAGAAGTGTGTCTTTTAATACAATGTCAACACTGGCATTTCAATAGCTAGCAAACGTGTCCAGCTGATTAATCAGTGAATAGATTGGTACAATTTGTCTCTAACTAGAGAATAAAGTCACCAATTTTGCAGCGCTCGTGCATACTTGCTTGTTGTGAAAATTAAATATATCTTTTGTGCAAAAGCCCAATATTAAAGCTCTTCAGAACGTCTAATATCTGTGTCCTGGCTTTAGAGATGAAGAACCTGGAGAGCACAGACTACACATGAATGCTGGAATGTGAATAAAAGGATGTATGTGTGTAAAACAGTCTCTGTTCTTTCAGACCAGCAATAATGGGTTTTGCTTCCTCATCCATGTTTCACCTTCAAAGAGCCACAATAATTAGTTGTTATTTTAAGAATGGCACATCAGAGATCACTGAGATCCCAACACTTAAATGTTTCTAAGCAGTACTGAATGCTAAAATACAGAGAATTTCCTACTGTAAACTGGGAAAGTTTAAATCTGCCATTAAAAGCTCAGTTCAGATTCTTAAAATCACTGCTGAAGAATTTTGGTTGGAACCAACCAGTAGACCTCAGCTGGTCCAACCCCTGCTCAAAGCTTTTTTCTGAGCTATAGAAGTTTGCCCAGGGTTTTTCACAGCTTTTCTGGGCACAGCTGGGACAGAAAACCCAGCTGTTTACTTAGGAACAGAGGGTCATATGGAGGCACAAGTGTCTTGGCAGGTGTTTGGAAGTCCCTTAAGGGATATTTCGGTTAGCAAATGTTTACTATAATCTTATAATCTTTGTCTGCCTGGATAAACCACTGCTGTCTTGGAGGCGCTCCAAGGCATAACCTTCACCGCTGATGCAGGTATGTGCTGGAGGCCTTGGACAGGTTCAGTCCACTTCTAGTGCTCTGCATGGATCTGTTCTTGTGGCTCAGTAGCACATTACATTGTGGCAACACATTACACCTCAACACATACTTCAGTTTTCTTTGGTTTGGTTTCTTCATTTTTACTTTTTTAATAACTACTTCTCACTCCGCACCAACAAGTGCATTGCAGAAGACATTCACACAAATTTTCACATAAAGGTGTTTTCCAA
This sequence comes from Falcunculus frontatus, assembly GCA_013398115.1. NCBI lineage: Eukaryota > Metazoa > Chordata > Aves > Passeriformes > Falcunculus > Falcunculus frontatus. The sequence continues at coordinate 176,716 of VZRV01023440.1, read as the reverse complement.
CACCCCCTGCAGCCTCATGCAGGAAAGTCCCAGTAAATCCATTTTGGCTGAGGAGACTGCTATCCCTGGAGGTACCTGAATCAGCCAGGGCAAGGTACAATTTTTCCTACCGCAACACCACTGTTGCTATGCTGACATGACTATCTTCAAGCCCTTTCTGCATGCTTTTGCCTGCCACTCCCCATGGTAATGCCTTGTTCCTGTCTTTGTGTCCTTCTTCTTGTGCCACTGATTGCTAGAACTTCCTGCCAGTTAAGTAGGAAACCCATCATAAATGTACTGGCCCTCTAAGACTTTCTACTGAGTAGAGGTTGTTTGTTCCCCTGTCAAGGTTCACAGCCCTGGTGAGTCTGTCTCACTCTTCTTTCTCCCTTGCTAGGCTCCAAAGCTGTCCTTTTTCATGACCATGTCCTGCCATAGTCACATGGAACATTTTGGAACTTACTGCATTTCAAAGTACAGTCTTCTTAAAAACCTACTCTTAAAAAATATCCTAACAGATACAAATCAGACCCTTCCTACAGAAAATGTACATCAGCTATGTAGATGTTTTAATTTTCTTTTAATCAATTTGCTTAGGTTTTTTGTTTGCTTTTTTAAAAATGCCAGTCTTTTACCTTCTTTTATCCAGAAAGTAACCTAGGCTAGCTATTTTATACATTATACAATGATATTTTTTCTTAATCTGCACCTGCTTTAAAAAAAAAAAAAAAATAGAATATTCTTTTCCCTGGCCTGGATTGAAATACTGCAGTTACATATGCAAACCCCCCTGAATTCTGAGCAACAGCAGCTGAGCAAATAGTTTGAAATAAATGCCTGCCTTAATTAATCTTTTCCATTTCCAAAATGTCTATAGGCAAATCATAATTTCTTCATACTAATTCAGTATTCAGATTTGCTCAACAGTTTTTCACTTAATTGATTGAATGAGTAACTGGGAACAGTTCAAAGTACCTGTATGTTGTTCAGTATTCAGCTTGGCTGGCAATTAAAAAGCTGTTTCTGATCTTTAACTTGTCTGTAGTTTTTTCTTATCAAACATCTCTTTGTGGCCTCTACATCACAATATCTGAAGACCTTGCAAACTTAAATGTGCTTACTCTTATAGCTTCTGAATTCAGGATCTTTTTTCTTTTTTCTCTGTTTTACGGATGCATATATAAAGCCAGGTTCTTCAAAGGTGCTTAGGCATAGTTCCACTAGAGAAGCAGCACCTCATCTGCTGCCAGCTTACTTCCTGGAAAATTCAGCAGCCAATAAATGTTTTGGCTCCCAATGAGGTATAAAGAAGAGCCAAGTGCCTAAGGAATGGATTTTTCAGAAACCTGCAAGCTAAGCAGAGTCTATGTCAGTTAGATATGAGACAAATCCATGCCGAAGACCATAAATAAAAGCTGTGACTTACAGTCCTTCCATTCCAGTCATCCAGAAAGCAATTGATCCAACAAGCTTAGGTTTGAGGAACTAATGCTGTTGAAAAAATGAGGGCACATCAATCTCTAGTAAGTACTAGAGAAGCATAAAATGCCCACCTTCCCCTTGGGGATCAGTGGCAAGGTACTCATTGTTTCCAGATAGAAAATGCCTTCTGTTTCATATAGGGCCAGCAGGGCCCTGGAGACACCAGTACACCTTAATGTCCCTGACAAACTTCACCCACGGCTTCCCTTCCCATGGCATCTGGTGTTCATGACAGCCCTGAGTCAGGCATTCAGTCCCTGCCTGAGCTATGTGTACTTAGTTCCAGCCCTGCCTTTGCCTTCATCTTTTTTTTCTCAATCCCTTGGTCCTGGTTTATCCTATGCTGTGTTGTGTGCTGTGCTGGAGATTGTACCAGAGCCTGTCACTGCCTACTGTGCTCAGACCATGTGGGACTGTGCCCTATTGGTCAGGGCATGCTGGGGCCACCCTCAGCTGCCAGCCTGTGCCCTTGGCCAAGCATGAGAAAATATCACCAAAGCTGCAACCTACAGTTCTGTGATAGAACTGATATGTGCAAAGGCTTTGACTGGACAGAAAAGCACACTGGCATATCCTTTTCCTTTTCCTTCCTCTTCCAGCTTACTGTGTTCTTTGACTGTCAATGTTGTCATTATATTAAAAGAGTTCCAAAAGCAACCAGTTTTCTGGAACAACTTTCCCCAGACTAGGAAGAACAAAATCACACCTAGTTCTCCCTAGGACAAACCCACGAACCCAACTGAGAGTTCTACTTAAATGAACTGGACTGGAAAACTCGATTGTCTACCACTGTGTACCAGCCACATTCTGGTTGTTTTCACCTCAACTGTTGAAAGATATTAATTAGATTTTTAATTTTTATTCATTATTAATTAGATAATTATAAATTATCCATATCATAAAATGGAGTTTGGAGTTCTGAAAATATTCAGGAATGCAGTTTTGTACAAAAGAAGTCTGGACATATGAGATAACAGAGAGATTGCTCATAGATGGGATTCATCCTGTTCAATCTCAAGCACAGAATTCAAGTACAGCTTAAGAAACTAAAGTTTTAGTGTTGATGTTTAGATGTCTCCTTGTAATTTTAAATGCTTGCTTAAACTAAATATCCAAAATTTATTCAAAGCGATGTAAGTCTTCGTGTGTTTGGAAGGAGGGTGTTACTTTGTTTTCATTTCTTTGGTTTGGGTCGGGTTTTTTTTTTTGACTTTATGATATAAAAAAAGGCAAAGAGGAGCCAGAATTTCCATACTTCATACAGGTGGCATGTACGATTTTACAAGCACTTTCATGTTTGTAGCTTGACAGCAAAAGAAATTCAGAAAAGAAATGCTATCTCTGTTAGCTTTTTTATTGTTTTATTTTTGGCTGTGAGGATAATTGTACATATTTGTTATTGTTCTCCTCATGTTTAGTGAGACCTGATAAATGCAAGCTGGAAAGACTCCCTTTATGTTCACAACTTTATCTTGATGAGCTAAAATGAGCAAATGTATGGATACTATCAAAGAACTGCCTTGTTTATATTCCTATTGATAATTCCATACCTTTTCAAATAAATATCTTTTACAGCCACAACAAACAAAGCTGGAAATCTTAAAGTTATTCAATAAAGAAAACAAAAATAATTTAATTTCAGTGAAGATAGGGATGAATTGATAACTCAGTAGATAAATTGCAGTGACTCCAGATAAAATATCATCCTATGAATAAAACGCAATCTTTTAGAATCCACCAAATCAATAGATGCTGTATTTCTTAGTCAAAGGTTGAGTCTCAAGAATACATAATTCATTAAAAAAATTGCGTTTGAAACAATCTTTGACATAGAACAAGAATAAAAATGTGGTAAACATTTCACTATCAAATATAAGCTTGTACAATTACGTAGAATCATAGGCTCCAATTCTCACATGTGATTCCAGTGAATTGCCTAATTAAGTATTTTACAGGGCATGTGAAAGAGAGAAAAAGAAGCCTTCAATAAATCATGATATTTTGGATAAGTGCTGCAAAAACACTACAGTTCTAGCACTTTATCTGTCTGTGATGATTTTATCCTGTGGTTCTAAATTTGTACTTCAGAGAGATTATTGTCTTACAACTGATTAATTTTTCTTTCCTGAAAATATTGAGATACTTCTTTGATGAAGTTTTGCAAAGTTCTCTATTGTTCTTGTTCTGTTGCTCAAAAATGAAAAGACTATAGTAAGTCACTGTAATGAATCAACAGAAGATTCCCTGTAGTAATTTATTCTCATGAGAGTCCTGAATCTTGTAAAGTTTACACTGTGAATTCTTTCTTATCAGCAAATCTGAAGGAAAAAAATTGAATAAGCCTTTGGCACAAGTAGCTTTTGCAAATCAGAGTCCTCAGCAGAACTTTTCCCTTGTTTCTCACATTTCATTTCAAGACTTGGGGTGGCTGTATAAACCATTGATTTTTGAAGATTATTCCCTCGGGAATCCAATTCTTCATACACATCATGAAGGAAACCTGAAGTAAATGATTACTATGATTTTATAATTTTATTAGCAGCATTAATTAATCTATATGTGAATTTCTCTCTCTACACTGATTTCTTGATCAGAAAAGTGTTCTTTTATTACCTCATAAATATATTGTGAAATAACTGGATGAAGATAGTGCAGTGCTTTCTACAACAATGATAGCTATATAAAAGTCGGACAGAAAAAAAGAGATTGAGTATCCATAATCTTGAGAATTTTTGAAATTTAAGGTTCTAGCACAATTTATAGAGATTACGATGTTTTAAAATTTAATACTAATCATGTCTGCTAAAAAAAAGGAAGAAAAAGAAGAAAAAAGCAAGAAAGCTGTTCAAATTACACAGCTGCAAAACTTAACTGCTAGATATAAATTATCAGATCTGCCTACAATTAATGGTTTTTTAAAATCTGAGTTTTTCATTCTTATTAGAGAATGATTGGTAATTATGAAAAGAAAATATTTGCTTAAAAATATAGTTTTTTTGTTTCCTTGTTTGTTTGTTTTCTAAATCCTGTATTTGTTTCTGTCTGCTCTAGTGATATGGAGCATATATGGATGGTTTTGGAGCAGGCCAGATGGCTACACACTACCTTAAACACCTTATTTCAAATTCTCTGAGATATCTCACATCCAGGAGCTTCACTTTAAAGAGGTAAATATTGTGCTGAACCTATGAGAGACTCACACTGCCCTTGGCTGGCACCTTAAACCTGGCTGAGACACTTCTCAAGCTGTCATTTAAGTAGCTGAACTGAGCTCCTCCATCCTCTCAAAAAGTCTGTAGAAATATTTGAATTACAGAAGAATTTGAATTGAAGAACCTCCTCTATTTCTAGAATCAAAATGAGCTACTGTTTCTAAAATGTTCAGAATGTTAAAGAAAATCTTGACCTTTGAGACTGACAAATAGACACAACAAAATTCAATTATTTTCTTGTAACAAAATATCTAAAGATAGTATGTGGGCCCTCACCTGCTTGATCCTATAGCCTTTACCTAAGAAGTTGTAGAATCACGTACTTATTCTAGCTGAGGTCCAAAGGATGTCATTATTAGAGAATTCACTATTATCTTTATCACCCAATTCATGGCGTGGCATCATCTAAGTTTGCATAATGAATTTTTCAGGCGACAGTGGGAATTTTTAAAGTATTCTGTAAGTAGTGGAAGTTGCCACCAAAAAGCTATTCCAGACCGTATCGTGTCATGCTCAGCATTTAAGGTGTGGAAGAAGGAAGGATGGAGTGAGGGGTGCTCAGGTTGATGGTGTTTGTCTTCCCAAGTCACCATTGCATGTGATGGAGCCCTGCCTTCCTGGAGATGGCTGAACACCTGCCTGCCCATGGGAAGTGGTGAATGAATTCCTTGTTTTGCTTTGCTTGCATGAGTGGCTTTTGCTTTACTTATCAAATTGTCTTGATTTCAACCCTCAAGTTTTCTCACTTTCAATCTTCTGATTTTCTCCCCATCCCGTCAGGGGTGATTCAGTGTGTGTCTGCATGGTTCTTGGTTGTCAGCTGGGATTAAACCACAACATGCTGAAAGAAGCAGTATGGGTGCAGTCCTACTTCTCAGCCTTCACTGAAGTCCTTGTCTTGCAACATCCATTTTATTGTTTGAGAGCTGGTAATAGAAACCGGACAAAACATGCTGCGCATGATCATTTGCTGAATGCCTGCAATGCTCTTTGAAGACAGCAAGTGTCTTGAATACTTTATGCTAGACAGGTGAAAGAAAAGTCCTACTCTGTACTTCACTAGCAAATGCTGTGGAGTGAGACTTTCAAGAGGATCCCGCAACACAGTGGGAAGGTGTATTTGGCAGCACGATTTAAAAGTATATTCTTCTCAGACCCCTGACAAACTCTTTGTTCAGATAAAAACAGAATTTGTATTCTTACTGATAATTCTGACAGCTCTTGGTGCTGCAACATTGTCAGATCTTGTAGTCTTGTTCCATATCTGTTGATACATGGTATATTTTATAAAGATTCATATGAGTATCTGATGCTCTGTTTTACATGAATTGAAAAGCTGTTATTGTTCCAGCTGTCAATCTGATTCCATTTTCTAAAACAGCAGCAAACAAACAACACAAAACAAAAAAGCCGACCCAAATGTTTTTATCAATTCTGAAATTAGGAAAAAATAGTTACACAAAATCATAACTTTTTTTAAAATCTCTGATTTTTAGGCTGTTTGGGGTTAATCTCAATGGGCAGTTAAGCAACACACAGCCTGTTGCTCACTTTCCCCTCATGCCCCCAATGGAACAGGGGAAGAGGAAAGGAAGAGTAAAAGCAAGAAACAGGGAAGTCAAGGAAAAAAAGTTTAAGTGAATGGAAAGTGGAAGACAAGATAACAATCATTCACCACCTCCCACAAGTGGAGTGATGCCCATCCTGTTCCCTAGCAAAAGATGATTAACCCTCAAACCCCCTTTTTTTCTCCCTTTTATTGCTGAGCATGACATTATATGGTATGGAACATCACTTTGGTCAGTTCAGGTCCCCTGCCAAGTTGTGGCTCCTCCCAATAGATTGTGAGTCCCCTGGGGGACAGAGTGAGAAGCAGAAAAGGCCTCGATGCTGTGCACTGGTCAGCAAACACTTGAACATTGTTATGTTATCAGGACTGGTTTGGTCTCAGACCCAAAACATAGAACCATACGAGATATATGGAGAAAACTAACCATATCCAAGCAAGGCCAGAATACTGGCATAGCTCTTCATGGATTTTGCTAAATGGATTTGACAGTATCACGATTGGAAATTTCTAAGTCAGTCAAAGGTATTAGGCTCCAAATCTTTTGCTTTCTGTTTAAACCTGTGTACCTGAATTTCTGAGGCTTTGTATAATTTTCAGCCAACCTGCTATGGCTTAAACAGTGTTTTGTAAGTAAAATCTTGAATCATCTCAATGAACCTTCAAATTACACTTTCAAAAATAGCTGACTGGGAACAGGGGGAAACAGAGTGGGAACACATATACTCACACAATCTATTATTTTACCTCTGTAGCCAAAGGTGAATGACTTAGGATTGATTTAGAGGACCTAGAACTGAGAGACATCATTTTCTCTTTGTTCTCACTGCAGAAGACGGAGAGATGTAGATGGACCATCAGTTATGAAGAGCACATCCATTAGAAACCTAAAGTTATGCACTTAATTTAATCATTATAATTGAGTTTCCAACTTTAAATACCTGTAAATTTCCTATTAATTTGTTTCTCTCTACATGAATTAGAGTTTCAGGCTTCTGTCTAATATTTTATTCTGAGATGCTTTCACAAATAAATACTGTACTGTAGTGGGCTATAATATAGTATGCTTCAATACTACACTTGCCCAGAAAATGTTTTTTGGAGGCAACTTATTCTGTCTGCTTCTGAAACCCTTTAAAGTGTCTATATTGTGCTCTCAGACTGGCATGACAGCAAAAATAAAAATTATAGAAGGGAGTGGTGACTCAGACTTCTTTTAAAATCCTGAATTTATCAAATGGATTCACTTTAAATAATAGTTCATCTGACTAGTTCATCTTCTATGCAACAACCTAAAAAACTTCACAAGAAATGAGGCACATCTAAATTAAAGATGATCCATTTCTACACCAAAACCCATGCCCAGGCTTGATCCTGTTGCTGTGCAGTAACATAAATGGAGCAGACATAGCGTAAAAGGAAATTGGGCTTTTTTACTCACATCAGTTGAAGCACAGTGGCAATTTTTCGACTGCATGTAAAATTATTTAATTCAGTATATGTAATTCTGTCTATTATTTTACAGAAAGAACAATTATTTGTCTTAGAAATTATTCAGTAAAATTATTAGATGTCTTAGAAATATTTTCAATTACATGGAGTTGCCTAAATATATGTGATTCATTTGAATGTTCTGTCTATGCATGTTCTGGAGTCTAGTAATGAAAGAAGATTTATTTTCTAACTCCTCTTTGGTCAGTTTATTGTATGAGAGAATTTACTCTGAATAAGGTGAAATAGGTGCTCAAAACAAAGACTAGAACCAAAGTTATCCTCTGGGATAGCCCAGTGACTTTGAATAATCACTGTGGTCTCCCTCCAGGGAGGGGAAGAAAGATTTTATTACAGAATTCTTTTGATAATTTAAGGGTTATTGTATTAATATATTCTTCCTCCTTCAGTTCCACCTAATTGCTAACATAACTATATATATCTTCTTCATATCTCAGGTTTGTCTGGTTGGTTTTTTTTTCACAGAATCATGGAATTCTTGAGTTTGGAAGGGACATATGGAGATCATCTAGTCCTCCTGTAGCAGTATGCAACAGCTCTGTGAAAAAAAATAGAAACAGTTAAATAAAACAATCAATCATATTTTTCCTGGAAGAATTTATCTTCAGGTTCATGATCAATAAAATAAAATTGAAATCTAAGAGATGAGTTGAGAGATTCATGATGCATTATTTTTGAAACCTACTTTTGCCTTCTGTGAGCACGTGAAATTTAAGAACTATCCTTCTGCTACCACTTTTCACCTTATGTGTATGTCTTTGGTGCACAGTAGTGAAATACCAAAGTTTGAGTGAGTTTAGCTAACCTAGTTTCTGGAATAGACATTATTCCTGGCAGCATGTTTATTTAATTCAGTTTCTAGCTGTAAACCATGCTGCAGTAGTGTTACTGTGCATTGGATAATTCGGAAAGGCATAGCCAGAGAGTTCAGGAGACCAAAGCATGGGGAGAAGCCATCTCTTCCTTCCAGATTACATTAACATCATCTGTTTGTTCTTCATAGGGCATTGGTCTGATTTTTCCTTGGACAAATTTTGTCAGGCTCTGCTCTGTGCATTTCTGCAGTTGCTTTTGATTTACTCCAGTGCCACTGAAGAAGGGTAAGTTTACATAGTTCTCATGAGACATCTAGTCAAAAGATGTAATTATAAAGATAAATTTTTACACTATTTTATGGTTGTTACTATGTCACCCGACAAGCCCTTTGAGTCAAGTCAGCCGGCACTATCGTGAGAGGAAGAAAATCTCTGTATCTTGATTCAGCTTTACTTGAAAAGGAAATAAAATTGCTGCGTAAATCTCCCACTTTCAAAACCACAATTGCGGGAATGGAATCTACAAATCTCTTGTCAGAGTTCACTAGCAAATTACTGGGAATGAATATGTTTACTTTCTCCAGGAGATGTCACTCAAGACACTGGTAAACGTACATTTCAGAAGTTTGCAGTAGGAGCACAGTCAGAATGAACTATGGCATAAAGATCTGCTCACTCCAAAAATACCTTGGCCTATTTCAGTATCATTACTGCTATATATACATGCCAGGAGCAAGGAGCACAGTTTTCAGTTTTGTTCCTTTGTAAAATACACTTGCTTGCATCAGTCTGTTAATGAGTAATCATTTATTTACATCCACAAGAGAGTGATGCTCTGGAGCCCAAAGCCCAAAGACTGAAGACAGATTTGGGACAAAAAACAATTCATACAGGAGTTATTGCAGCCTAAAGGAAACAGATACTGCTGGCAGTTTACTACATATGCATTTTACATACCAATTTATTTTACTGTTGCATTAAAATAAGTAACCTGTAAATACTGAGCAGTGTTTCACATTACCAGGCATTTAAATCAGACCAGGAAACCACTTTTAGACAGAAAACAGATCTTTTTGCTTGTGAGAACAGAGCAAGGTAGGGAAAAAGAGAAGGGAAAGGGAAGGAGAAGAAGAAGAAAAAATGAAAAAAAAAGGGGGGGGTGGGGGGAAAAAGGGAGACTGAGAAAAAAAAGAAGAGAAGGAAAGAGGGAACAGGAGATATTAAATACCGAAGTGCAAGAAGACAAAGATGGGTGTGGATTTTTTTATTTTCTTCTAGTTTTGTCAATGCTCTCAGAAAACCTTGGAGCAAGCAGTAAAGAGAAACTTGATGATAAGTCATTCAGTCATTTTTTAATTGACTAAAAGGATTAGAAAGAAACTATATGAAGGAAGAAAGATGGACTTGTGGTGGGTTGACACTGTCTGGATGCAGGTACCCACCAAAACCACTCCATCAATCCCCTCCACAACTGGACATGGGAGAGAAAATATAAAAAAAATGTTCATGAATTAAGGTTAGAGCAGGGAGACCTCATTCACCAGTTATTGTCATGGACGAAACTGACTCAGCTTGGGGAAATTGACTGGATTTACTACCAATCAAAATCAAAGCAGGATAATGAGAAGCAGAACAAATCTTGAAAACATGACCTGCCCACACCTCCTTTCCCGGGCTCTACATTCTCCCTCACAGTCATGCAGGGAAACAGGGAATGAGGGTTATGGTCAGTTCATCACAGGTTATTTCTGTCACTGCTCAGGAAGAGGAGTCTTTCCCCTGCTCCATCATAGGATGCCTCACATGGAAGATTGTTGTCCTTGGCGTCCCCACCCACCGACCTGTGGCCGGCACCCGTCAACTGTGCTTTGGCCATCACCTGGGCCGACCAATCAGACTCAGAGGGTGCATCTGTAGGTGGGGGCACAGAGTAAGGGTGCCACCCAGTTTTCTAGAATCCTCTAGGATCTTCTGTTCTAAAGGACTTATGATTGGTGGAGGAGAAAAACCCTCCTTCCAAGTTACAGTTGATTGGTTTTAATGTTGTGGACACTCCCCTTTGTTCATATCCCATTGGGTATGTACTCTGGACCCTCCCCTTTTGTTCCTCCCTTAAAAAGTACTGCACAGCCGTCAAACCCTCGGAGCTCTCCCTATCTCCGACCTGTTTAATAAATCTGTTCCTATTTCCTCCGGAGCTCTCCTTCTCTATTGCCTCTTTGTCTTAGGGGATCTTGGCAGCTAGCTTGCTAGCACCCTCACGGCAGGCTATCCTCTGCTTTGGGGTGGCTCTGCCAATAGGCACCGCTCAGTCCGGGGAATCCTACCCCCGGCCACTTGACTTCAAGCCAACACATCGAGCTATCCCTGAGGCGGTCAACCAGTCACTACTCCAGCATGGATGCCTTTCCAGTCCTTCAGGAACAAGTTTCCCCAGTGTGGGACCCCACAGGGTCACAAGTCCTACCAGGGAACCTACTCTGGCACCGGCTCCTCTCTCTGTGACTCAGCAGGTCCCTCCCAGGACCCTGCTCCAGCATGGGCTTGCCACAGTGTCACAGCCTTCTTTGGGGCATTGACCTGCTCTGGTGTGGGTCTCCTCCATAGGCTGCAGGTGGATCTCTGCACCCCTGTTGACCTCCATGGGCTGCAGGGGAATCTCTGCTTCCACGTCTGGAGCACCTCCTCCCCCTCCTTTTTTACTGACCTGGGTGTCTGCATAGTTCGTCTTTTCTCATATTCTCACTTCTCTCTTCTCTGATTGCAATTCCATCTGCATAATGACTTGTTTTTCTTCTTAAATACATTATCACAGAGGCATTACTACCATCTCTTATTGTCTTGGCTTTGGACAGCAGCAGATCTCTCTTGGATTCAGCTGTCATTGGCTCTGCCAGACATGGGGGAAGCTTCTGCCAGCCTCTCACAAAACATACCCCTGTAGCCACCCTACTGCTACCAAACCTGGCCACACAAACCCAGTACATTAAATAGTGGGAAGCAAGGACAGCAACCGGGGAATGAACGAAGCAGAGAGAAGGGGAAAACAGAAATAAGAATTTCTAGGGACATTCTCCAGACAACAGAGACCGGACCAACAAAAGTGAAGCGGAGATTTTGCATGGCCATAAGTACACATGCAGAAGAGGACTAAAGTTCTCAGAAGGAGAAAGGAGATGAATGGAGAGCCAGAAAATTAGCATAAATGAACCAGTGAGGGATGCCTAAGATCATATGGAGCCAAGACTACCCCACGCTGGTCTTAGAATATCTGCTAGCTCAAGCAGAAAGAGTTTGGCTTCTTGATTTATAAGCTACAGTCTTGGTGGAATACAAAGGTTAACATCTAAGTCACTACTTTTCATGACTATCGTGTATAGCCCAGAACGAATTATTATCACACAAAAATAAAGAGCTAAAACTGTACTAGTAAACAGAAGAGTGGCAGGGATCCATTTCCTAGTTCCACAGTGAGTTGTCATGGTTTGGCTGTACTCACCATGTTAAAATATCTAAGATTCCAAAACAGTGCACTTGAGAACTCTTTTGAAAATTGTGCACTGGCTTAAACCTCTCTGAGAGACTGATACTTGACCCAGATCAAAACTTTGGCAAGGATTCTTTTAGGTGCCTAGCCATACTGACAAACTGGTTTGCCACCAATTTTCCCAGTACAGGTGTAGTAAATATTTACTATATTTAGTAAAATAATGGACTATGGACTCAAACAATGAGAATAAGTTAAATGGCTAAATATTATAAAACTATAAAATTATAGCTGTATATTATATCAGAAATAATGAGGCCAGCAAGACTAGGGCAGTAATAGCTCCCTTGTAATCCCCACTGGCGTGGCTGCACCTCGAATCCTGTGTTCAGATTTGGGCCCCTCACTACAAGAAGAACATTGAGGTGATAGAACATGTCCAGAGAAGGGCAATGAAGCTGCTGAAGGGTCTGGAGCACAACTCTTATGAGCAGCAGCTGAGGAGGCTGTGCTTGCTAAGTCTGAAGGAAAGGAGGCTCAAGGGAGACCTTATAATTCTCTGCAAGTGCCTGAAAGGAGGGTGTTGCCACATGGGGGTCAGCCTCCTCTCCCAGGAAACAAGTGGCAGGACAAGGAAATGAACTCAAGTTGCTCCAAGGGAGGTTTAGATTGAATATTAGGAAACATTTCTTCACCAAAAAGTTTGCCTTGCTTTGGAATAGGCTGCCCAGGGAAGTTGAGTCCTCATAGACCAGGTATTTAAATGACGTCTAGATGTGGCGTTTAGGGACAGCATTCAGTGGTGGATTTGGCAGTGTTAGGAGTTAACAGTTGGATTTGTTGATCTTTAAGGTCTTTTACAACCTTAAGAATTCTTTGATTCTATACAGTAATACGGTTGTTATGTGCCTGGGGTAATTTTAGGTGTCACCACTAAGATATAAAACAAATTCATAAACCACAAGATTTCCAAAATGTATTCTAGTTCGGTGAGAACTTGTATGCAAAGCCTCTTAGACTTTGCATTCATGGTGAAGTAGAATTGTACAAAAAAGATGAAAGACAAAATAGAAATTTTAAGTATTAATTGAGATGAATATTTGGCTAGCCCTTTTTTTTGAGAAAATGTGCACTTGTTGGGCTATAGCATATATAAGATGTCCACACAAAAAAATATTCATGCTCGTATCCATATATGTATGTTGAACAGCCTGGGCATGTGATAAATGGTTTTGTATAAATTAAAACATGAAACTGTCAGTGGTGTCTAATTCTCCCAAGCTGTTGCTGGATGTCTTTTTAAGCATGTCGCATAGCATGATAATGTACGCTTCAGCTTTCCTGGATTACTTTCTGTGAGACGTGGTTGTAGTAAGAAACAACCAGGCATTCTACAGGAACAAATCCGAGCAAAGCTGAAATAGTCAGACTCTCTAGAGAAATAATTAGCAGGGATTATAGACCAATCTGGCAAGTTGTAGGTGGAAGGCAAAATTTAAACTTCTGGAACACTTGCGTTGAGAATGGACTGGCTCCAAAAAGCCTGCAAATGAATCTTCTTTATAAAAATTCAATATGTCTTAAATCTTTAGATATATTTCAAAAATATGGTTAAAATAGAAAATGTAATTATTATTAAGTAACTTAGAGGAAAGATAAATAAACACAATACCTTTTTCACTCTTACACAGAAGGACTTGTGTACCCAATATTGAGGTTATCAATCCTCATACTGAAAAAAAAATCATCAAAAATACATCACTGAATTTGTCATTTCCTTGAAGGTATGATTTGTTTAAATTTATTATTTATGAATTCTACAGTTCTGTGAAGGGTTTTTTTCCCCCATTCTTTGTTTAGCCTAAAGAAAAGAAAAATCAGTGTTTGATTGCAGGTAATTTTTGCCCATGTTGTAAATCATTAATATCTGAATGTTTATGAGTGTTAGAGGTTACAGCTCGTACTATATTCTAAACTAATCTAAATATTTTCTTTGAGTATGAGAAAAATGAAAACTATCAGGAGAATCAGTCTTATATAGAGCGCTAATTGCTCATAAAGTAGCACAAACATGACGAGCAATACAAATGGTCTTTAAGTGCCACAGGCTAGCTCCATTAGATTAATGAGCCAACAGCTCCAACTTTGATGCCTTTTCTAATTATGCATGATTCGCCATTTCTTTCAAAAGAAAGACATCTAATTAATTAGGTACAAAATGTCATCTATAGGTCATTGACAGCAAGGGAGATCACCACTCACTCGGCTTAGTCTTCAGGCAAAATTATTACTCCTCTGGGATTGCCACCAAATGTCATTATTGAATCAAAAAGAGTTCCTGCAGTAGGAAGATTATAGAAAAGAGAGGAAAAAAACCCCACAAATCCTTTCCTTTTCATCCTGACTCATACACAGAATTATCTATTCGACCTTAAGTAGGTAAATACAATACTCCTGAGATGCCACAAATTAAAGACTCCCTTTTTATCACATAAAATAAAAGGATATTACAAAGTCGAAAGTGTTCCATAAAGCTCTTAAACAGTGATGCTAAGTGCTTGATTACCCCAGTAGAAATACTTAGTTGAAAGTTCCCAATTTCACTCAAACTTTCAACTTCCAAACTGCCATCTTGAAGTTAGAGTTTCCACTTATTTTACAAAATGTGAAACTGCAGCATCCTCTGAAATGTTTGTAAATTTTTGGTTTGATTTAGGGCATAATCCAACTCCCACCGATTTCAAGGACACAGTTTGGAAAAATGCAAGATTGTTTAATGAATCCATCATTATACAGATGCAAGTCTGTTAGGTTACCTTTAACTTGTGGAAAAGTAACTGAAACAGAATTATTTGAAATGTATGACTCTTGATACCAAAAACTAAAGCTGGTTTATTCCAGCTGTTCTGTCTACAAGTGAGAAGAAATGCTATCACTTGTAACTTGCAAGAGATAAAAAACATTGTCAGGTGCTCTCTCAATTTGATTTATTCTCCTTTTTCCAAATGTAAAAGCTTAGATTCTTGATAGAGCAGTCCTGGTTAGACAGTCTATAGACCTTTAAAAGAAATCCCATGGTCTAGGTGACTGGAATACGAAATTTACATTCAGCACTGTAGTGTGAAGTTTTAAGATGCTCTTTCATTTTAAACTGGAATAGAAAGTTAAAAATATTTGATTCTTTTTCTGTGAAGGAAATACTCAGTTTGTCTTGCTGGGGCATTTTCTTTGGATTAAGTCTTAAATTTGGTTTGTGTTCAACACTCAATTATACTATATTTAATACATATCGGAACAATAAAGTTGTAATGGAACTTTGGTACTATCCTCCTGGAAATTAAAATAAAATCTTACAGCAAAATATTTTAATTTCCTGGGGTGAGCATTTTCTGACAGAAAACAGGTTAATTAGAAAGATATGAAAGAATTCTATTTTTTCTTAACTTATCCCCCCAAAGATATGATCTACAGTTGCTAGGTGTATAAAGGAAAATGCACTGCTTTTTTTTTTTTTTTT